>DVZW01000371.1:0-10817 GCA_018237805.1 Mesosemia grandis
CGTAATTAATGCACTTACTTGTAGAAAGCTCGACGTTTCGACCAAGTTACAATGGCCGTGGTCACGAGCGGACTGGAGGCGAGGTTTCTCCGTCCATCAGCTGGGGCTCGATTTTTCATCTACCCTCTTCTGGTCTTCATTTTTCGTTATTAGCCTACACACCACACTAACAGTATCTGAAACTTGTTTTATTTTGGTGTACGCTGGCTTCAATTTACAAATGACCAGATTCCAAGCTGGAGATAATTTAATGCTGTCCTCCCTATTCAGTTCAGTCGATAGAATTTGAGGACGATGGAATTCGATCCAATGGTTCGTGTTCGAGTCCAGAATATGTTCCGAGATGGCTGATCTGTTAGTATGTCGGTTTTTTACAGCTGTGATGTGCTCTTTCAATCTTTCCGCAATAGTGCGTTTTCTTTGACCTATATAGGAGCTACCACAACTGCAATCGATCTTATATACCCTTGGCGTCTGGTATGGTATCACATCCTTAGGAGACCCTACATGACTGGTGACCTTCGAGCCCGGTGTACCTATAGATAGTGTTTACGGAGTACTTCTTTAGGACGGCTCCAATCTTATCTGTTACTCCTTTCACATAAGTCATGAAAACCGGTTGTCTCCTAACTTCTGGATGTCTACCCTTTTTTATATAGTGCTTGATTTTATGCCGTTGGTATCCATTCTTCGCATAGATCATAAGCCCTATTAGTCAAAGATGTTATTACAGACTGTAAGTGACGAGGATGGTGGTGTGATGACGCATGGAGATATCTGTCCGTGTGTGACATCAATTTTTATATCTAGAAAAGACAATGACCTATTCTTCTCCATCTCATAAGTGAAACGCATCCTGGGGTGAATGGAGTTTAGTTAAACCACATATTGTTCCACTTCTTGTTTACTGCCTTTGATTATACAGAAAATGTCATTTTCTGTATAATCAAAGGCTTTATTTATTTTATAATTAAGGCTTAATTTATATATAAACTGTTCTGTGCCTGAGTGTATATGTGCGCGCGCGCGCGCGCGCGTGTGTGTGTGTGTGTGTGTGTGTGCGTTTGCGTGTATAATGTATAAATAAACGAAAGTGATTTGGGTAAGAAGACTGGTTCTAGAATAAAACTTTTTCTGATGGTTTGCACCAAACGGCCTTCCCCGATGCTTTAATTTCAAGACATCCTGAAACTAAATAACTAACTTGAAAATAGCCATGATTATTAAGGAGATGATAAAAGGGATTCTCTGCAAGTTGCATATTATTTCAATTGCAAGTAAACAAACAGCAACTACATATTTTAATTTCTTTATCTGCTCGAAATACCGATAGATAAACAGAAAAATCTTAATTATGTTTTCCCGCTCTTTCTATCTCGCCATAAGAAAAAATACAATTTTGTTGCCTCGTTGGCACAGCGGTACCGGTGTAGACATAAGACCCACGAGATTGGCTAAAAAAATTTATATTTGATTGGCTAGTACGTACTAACGCCGTTGGTGTGTACTAGTTTAACTTCTTCTAACCTTTCGCGGATAATGGACGTGATGATATTTATATATTTAAATTAATTCCGTGGCAATATTACTTTTATACTTGACAAAGAAGAATAAATACATTTTCATCCAACACCTACATATTTATCCCTAATTACTTTGCAGATATTTTTAAGGCTGGAAATATTCTTCTAGTGTAAAATCATTTTTGAATAAATCGTGTATGAAGATCGCCTCGAGGGTAAGTGTTGGTATAAGATGCTGGAGGGCCTCGGTTCAAATAACAAGTCGTGCCAAAAAATGATCAGTTGTTTTGAAAAACTTCATCAGCTAACCGTGGGTACGTGTTTCATCTCTGCCTACCCCTTTCCGGTCAATGGCCGTGATTATATTGATTTATTTTATTATTATATCTTCACGCCGTGTTCCTTACCCCAGCAGCAGCAGAGAAAACACACCCGTTTCCTTCAACATTCATAACTCTTTTCATATAGTCTCGTCGTTTGCGGATTTAGATTAATTAGTGAGAAAATTGAAGAAACAAAAGACTTACGAGTTGTATAACTAAAAGACGTTTCAAAAACAAAATATATATTCAAGACATAGATACCGATACCGGTTAGAATTTCACGGTTAGATTTTCTGTAATAATGTTAAACTAAAAATGTACGCTAAGCGGTCTAACTATCACGCATCCTCCTCTGCCTCCAACGGCGCGAAGTCATGCCGGCCCGCGAGCAGAAGGTTACTTTCTCACCATTAAGATTCATTTTATTCCTACCACGGTTTGTTGAGATTTCTACAAGGAGAATTCGCGGACCGCGAAATCGTCGTCATTGCCTACCCAGATCATCTATTTCTCTCGGATCAAATCAAATTCGCTTGTAATTTAATCGAGAAACCTAAACAGACAAACAGACTTTTACATTTATAATATCTTAATTCTTAGTATGGCAATAATGGAATGGATCTTAACTAACGGTAATGTCCTTAAGTACATCTAACAATTGTTTTTGCACAGCAATTTGCTGATTTTCATTTTCAAGTCTAATTATTTATCTTGTATGCCTGCATATTTGATTTTTTTTTATCATATCTTCCTTCTTCATACCTTTTTTAACCTATGCTCTATCTTGGATTTGCACTCTGGACCGCCGTCATTTTCGCACATTTCCTGCAAGAACATATTAAATACAATTAATAATTATTATATCTCCTTACCATGCAAGAGATCTGGCGTGATGATATATAAATATTAATTCTTTATTCAGACATCACAGGTCCATTCTATTACCGAAACAATAAAAATAATAAAATATCATCACGCCTATTATCCAGAAAGTGATAGGCAGAGGTGAAACCACTATACACTTCCTTGTCATTAGTACACCCACGATTAGCCGATGATAATTAAGTCCCGTGATGTGGTAGGTGGCGAGCCTATCGGGCACATGTCCAATTTCGAATGGAATATCTCATTAAACCATTTTTCGCCCGACTTGGTATGCAACCGCAAATGTATTCGTGCATCTTAAATTCACTTTCTATGAATCGCAATTATTTGTAATACTGAAATAAAATAAATATTATCACGCCCATTATCCCAGAAGGTGTAGGCAGAGGTCAAACTTGGTCTCACTTGTGGCACTAGTATAGACTTATAGACTTACAAGTGGCAAACCTGTCGCCATATCAAGCACATATACAATATCGGGAAATAAGGTTTTCAGATAAACAAATAATTCATTAATGATTAACCCATTTTTTTACCCTATCTGAGAATTGAACCCAGGACATTGTGCATCTTATGCCAACACTAGTACCGATATGCCAACGAGGTGATTGTGTATCAAATATAATTCACTAAAGAAATTACCTATTGTGAGTTGATTAATAGACAGTTCTACAGGAAAAACTGAGGCTTTGCACAGCAGAATGCTGTAATGACAGTCCAAGTGTCTTCGGGGATAAGTACAGAAAACAAAGAGTCAAAAATCCCAATAATTTTTAAAGTAAGGATGTATACAATTTATCCGTAAAAAATAAAATACTTTCTGAAATAAAATATTCAAATCCAAAACTATTTCACTAAGTTGACATGTTGGAATTTGTTTTTTTTTCAACTCAAATCTCTAATTGGATAGTTTTATATTGTTTAGTCTATATTCCCTAACATTCCTCTTTTAATTTCACCTTACATGCAAGGGATGACTACCATTACTTTTACAGAAATTTCTTTCTTAAATTATACAAAAAAAATATTGCATATGAACACTTCTATGGCCTTGTCCATGTGCTAGATACCATTTCATTATACATAACAATGATGTTGCTTTAATTAAATAAAATAAATAATAATCATCTCTAAAAATAAATACCAACTCTAAAAAGTCTGTTAATGAACTTAACTACATTAAAACAAAATTTACACAAGGAAATTACCATTAGTAGTCATGCTTCTAGGTATTCACAAAAAAATATTATACGAAATCAAATAACAATAAAAAAGGTTAATTTTATGTCTTCATTAGCATTAGCATACTTATTGTGCATAGAACACCTTGTTGATAGTATATTATGCATAATAAATAAGCTTGATGTCTTGTTTAAATACATAACCTTTTGGTTAATTTAAAATAACGAAGGTATGTAGGTAATTCGTTAAGATCGAGAATAAGTTACATAAGATAGAGTATGTATATAAGTTAATAATACATAATAGTTGATTGTACACTAAATTATACATGTATATAAAAATAATAAATAAATATAACTTGTAGTTACCAGAATTATATATTAATAGATTTTAATATAATATAACATTTATCATATTATATTATTTAAAAAATTTTACTAACCATCATGTGAAACTAATTCTACCAAATTCTAGCTGGAACAAAATATAATTAATGATTGTGAGCTACTATACACTTTTATTTACAAAAGTTTAAATGTTTTATTATGACGGTTAAAAAGAGCTACCCTTAACATTAGTAGGTGATGTAGGTATCAATGACATTTTCCCCAATCATATCTTTCTGAAATCTCAGCTCAATATTATTTATTGTACAATCCCTACCAAGACCAATAAAACTACTCATAATGTCTTCATGGTCAATGAAATGGAATGGAAGTCATTAGTTTTTAAGTCAGCTCTTCAAGACATTTGATTAATGTAAGTGCACTGACTTAATGGAGTCACATTTTAGTCAGTACACGTGTATACCTACACGCTAGATCTCGTTATAAAGTAGTATGTGTGGGCGACCTGATCCACAAGACAAAAATAAATTTACATAAATGAAAAACATTCTTTTACAAATTTGTGATAAGGAAATTATCTTTTTCCACTTATTTAAACTATTCTTACTTCTTACATCACTAACTTGATATTTGCTCCCAATGTCATTAATTTATAATATTTAACTGTTAATTATAATATGTAAGTACTTTTGCAATATCTATTATTAGTTATATATATATATATATATATATATATTAATAATTGCAAAATTGCGACATACATAGTTATTGTACTTGCTGATAAATATAATAACGCTTATTAATGGTACGCAATAAACGATTGATACCAACGCAAATTAAACTACCACACTATTTAATCTAAAACAAAATAATTTTCAAAGAGTACATTGTAATAATGTCAAATTATTTACAAATTTGTCTGACAGCTATAGAATCGTTTGTCATAGACAAAATTAGATTTTACCCTTCAATTTCGGTCACTGCTAATCGTTTGAGCGAGAGCAAACTCAAGCTTTAATAAGAATTTATTCGCACAGCAGATTGCTGTACTAACTGTTCAAGTGTCATGGGGGATAATTACAGAAAACAAAGAGTCAATCATCCCAATTATTTTTAAAGTAAGGAATAAAAAATAAAATACTTTTTAAACATTGAATATTTGAACCCAAAATTTTATACTAAGTGGACATGTCGGAATTTGTTTATTGTCCAACTCAAATCCCCTTAATTGGATATTCTTATATTGTGTCTCGCTTTGTTTCTGGATTCAGGATATTATAAATCCATTATACAAATCCTCCACAGTATTGGCTCTATTAGGAGTTTCGTGAGCCAAGGCTGCAAAGAATATTCATTATCAATTAGAAATTTCGACAAGTCATACGCGCCTACAAATGAGGTACCATTATCAGAGTAAATGTTGCTTGGCTTTCCCCTGCGAGCCATAAATCTGCGTAAAGCTGGAAGATAGTTGTTGCTAGTTAAATCACCCACTAACTCTAAATGCACCACTTTAGTAGCGAAGCATACAAAAATGGCTATGTAAACTTTGACTAGACGATAGCCACGCCCTTGACGAGAAACAGACATAAGTGGGCCCGCGTAGTCCACACCATAGACTCATTGCTGTTCAGGAGACTTCCTCATGCGCTTCATAAGTACTTACTGCGGTGGTAGAGGTGGAGGTGGTGGAGGGTACGAAAACTCATTGGAGATTCTGTAACAACATAAATAAATATAATTTTATAGTGAAAGATTTTAAATATTTATATGAAATTTTGTGAGAACTTTTCTTTAATAAATCACTTTCGCCGCGTCAATTTTTAATTAGCCAAGTTTGCTCAGAAAAATGCCTATTTTAAACGGTTCATTCTATAAAAAGTATAAAAAGCATTGTATTTATTTTAAGACAATAGTGAAACTGGACTTAAATAATGTAAGGATTTTTAGATAAGCAAAAAATGTTTATTATGCGAGTAAAAACACTTGTACTTATTTTAATCGTCGGCACTTGGTAAAACTTCATTATAATGGTTATTATGCCAGTAAAAACATTTGTACTTCTTTTAAGTATATATTTCTTGTTTAATTACAACTGCCAACCGGTTTCGCGATTCATCGGATCTTCAGGGCGAGTAGACTAATCTTATCTTATTAATAATATAAATGCGAAAGTTTGTGAGGATGTTTGTTACTCTTTCAGAAAAAAACTACTAGACGGATCTGGATGAAACTGTGCTGTAATATAGTTTATACATTAGAATAAGACATAGGATACTTTTTATCCCGGACAAATGTACTGTTCCCGTGGGATAGCTTTGTTCATGTATTACACGCAAACGAAGTCGCAGGCGACACCTAGTATATCATATGTTAATCAAGATGCATGTCTGTTACTCTTTCACGCAAAAACACCAGAACGAATCTGGATAAAACTTTACTGGAATATAGTTTATACATCAGAATAACATATAGGCTACTTTTTATCCCGATAAAATGTATTCGCATTATCGTGTTTTTCATGCGGACGAAGTCTCGGCCATTAGCTAGTAATATGTATTTCTTGAAACAAATCCCGTCCGCGTGATTTTCTCGTAGTCTGTTAGTTTCCTTACAAATTATTTTTCTTAAGATCACGACGTTTGTGTAATGCGAAACTAAATACAATGTCAGTTACGATACCCGAAATAAGTTAAAATAAAATGTTTACTTTTTGCCCCTGCGACAGTATAATATCTCAGCCTACGCGTTTCGGAATACTTCGGCCTCGATTTTAAATTACTATTTACTTGTCTGTAATTCAAGCGAAACCAAGCTATATTAAGTAATAGAATTAAACTAGCTATTTTATGGAGTATTCAATTAAAGACTGAAGTGTCTGTGTGTGTCAGTGTGTATATTAGGAGGCAGTTTGTATATTTAAAGAAAAATAGACAAGGCTATGTTACGGTTACCGTAAATTTTGTCCAGGATAAAAAACGCATGTCAAGATAACTCTCTGAAATCACAGCCAAATATAAATTATAGCCTATATGTAATTCTGATGTATGAACTATATAACTGTAAAGTTTCATCAAGATCTATCCAGCAGTTATTGTGTGAAAGAGTTACAACATCTTTCCATTCTTCCTCTCAAACTCTTGTGTTTATACTATTAATGGGATGCAATGTTATGTCTTATTATATTGAAGATATTGAACTATTTAATTTTTAATCCACTATATTTAACTTAAACTAAACAACTAACTAAGCCTAACTAAAACTACAGAGAAACAATCTAGACATAGCGTTGACTGAAGTGACTTTTGTGTCTTATAATAAATATACCTACAACATAGATGACGATCTTATCGCCAAATCGGGTACAAAAGAAATAGTCTCGGAAAAGTCAATGAAGGAAAGATCTAAAATAAAATTCACATCAAATCCGGGCGAGTAACGGCAGAACTCTACCACCTAGATGATTTGTTTTAAGGAGTTGCCTGGTAAAAATTTAGTCTATTCTTCGAAAACTTAGACCAAGAAGGGAAAAATGTTATTATTATGAAGGTTCAGCTTAAAAAATCATTTTAAAGTTAAATGGATTCTTACAAGTGAACACGTTTATGAACTTTATCAAGAGATCACGTGCCAACTTAAATTATAAAATGTTTTAACGCAGTCCGAGAGTTCAAGTGAATATAATTTAAATGAAATTTAATTAAATGCGCAGACATATACAAATTACCTTAAAACAAACATTAGTACAGTTTATTAAATTGGTGAAATTATATAAAATAAAAAATATTGAAAACTGTAAGGATTGCTATTCAAAGAATGGCCAGCAGCGTCTTTCTGTGTATTCAATTCCTAACTCTTTGTATTCTTTGTCTTACGAGAAAGAAGTATTCTAGAACTAAACTCATATGCTGTAGTGCAAAGGCAACCAGGCTTAATCTGTACTGCTTTAATCTTTTGCTGTCTTCGGAATTGAAATGGAGAGAATTAGGGTATTTTTTCCTTCTTCTCCTAATGCTTTTTTTATATAAGGTTGCGGGTCCCAAGAAAGCTTTTACCCTTAGCATTCTGAATTCGTAGCTCAGTGTCATCACGTGGTTGCCGCTGTTGATTCTGTCGTACAGAAGTTAAAACGGCGGGAACAAGAGGCCCAATTGCCCATAAAACCTGTTTATAATCCAATTCACTTTTTTACTACCACTATGTGTACGTTGCTAACCTCCCTCCATTTTCTTCCCTCTCGTTTTAATTCTAACGCAACTGCGCTCACCATCCGTTACAACTTCTCTCGATCTCTTGATGGTAGGAGATAACCATCACAGCAATGGTATTAATAGTTCATTGCTAACTATGAGACTGGGATGTTGCCTCTTGTTTGAGATTAGCTACCTTATCTTTTAGAAACACGATAGTGACAAGCACTAACTTTAAGAACTTTGCAAATATGTATGTAGTTGGCCCAGATTCTGTTGTAACAAATTAAACTAAACCAAACCAAAATTATATTTAATTGGGTCAAAACGGTAAATCTTATTTTGTACATTATTGAAATGACAGGACTAAACTAAACTAAAATCGTGAGTTTAGTTTAGAGAGTGGTACTACAGAATAAGCATCAATTTCAGGGGAATCATCGCAAAATTCTACAAATTGAAAATTACTTCTATTATTAACTATTATTACTTCATTAGCCCCAGTCTTGTAGTAACTTAATGTTTACATACCGTTCCGTTTTTCAAAAATAATAAATGATATACAAATCATAGTACAAAAAAAAGTGATAAGAAAATAATTACATGTTAAATAAAATTATTACATGTTACAATATTCTCAATTTTTTTTAATAAAATAGCATAATTAACAAACGTGAAGCAGTTACTCGTATAAGACATCCGGGAAGGAGCTCGCTCGCTTAGTCAAGGACGTTATACGCCCCTAGTTCCCACAACATGAAGGTCATCGGGACAAGGATCGGTGCTTTCAGACCACATTACACGTTTTTTATGTATCATCTCAGGTCGTTAACTCATTTCAACTTTATAAACAGCGTGATGTTATACACCATATATGTAAATATTTAAAATATACTTAATGTCGAAACGTTTCATGTCTTTTAAACTAACTTATGTATATTCATTAGATCGTTATTATTAAGCACTTTTCTATGGCTGTGTGGTGACAGCCTAGCAATCTACCAGATTGGCGTGGGTTTCGTAAAAGGCGCCTAAGGATTTTATGGGCTGTATCGTCTTACTATGTATTTTATAACCAACTGTGGCTTTCCAAGGAGACAATGTAGTATCTCTCCTATGCGGTTGGTCCAACCTACCTCTTTCTTTTCCTACTCTCTTGTTAGAATGCCAACGAAGTATAGGAGGCACCATTCGTTACGTCAGCGTTTCTACGGGGTAAATTTGTGGACAACAGAAACGTAATCTGCCTACTATTATATGGGTATGTCATGAAGGTATAGCGTTTATTTTTTTTACAGTGTAACGATGTAAACTTTATCCGTGATGATATAACTTGGAAGTTTGACCCTCCTCGTTTGTATAGTGGTTAGCGTACACGCCTAACCGAGCTAATCCACGGGGTTCGGGTTCGACTCCTGGCGGAGCAGATATTTGTGTCATAAACATAAATGACTGTATTTAGGGTATGGCTATTTATTAAAATTGATTTCAGTTTTTATATATATAATTATAATTATATTAGTATCGTTGACTTACACCTATATCACAATCAAATAATTTACCAACTTAGTTTGGGGTTCGATAAATTCGTATAATTTATCCTAAATATGTATATAAAACGAAAACTTTATCAAAACAAGGCAAAACAATTGTAATATGTTTGTTCTTTAAGTTGATTGTTCGATACATAAGCTTATTATATTACAAAATGTTGTCTTTAGTATTCAATTAATAACAACATTTCGTAATGTAAACATATGAAAACTGTTGTTAAACAATAACTTTTTAAATCGTAAATACTGTTATTCATTTCGAGCTGGAAAGTGGTAAGTAGTAACAAAACGTTGATTTAACAAAAGGTTTATTTTGTAGGCGCCCATGATTCTTACATAACAACAAATATCATCGGGTCAGTCGCAGTATTTTGTTAATTGTTGAAGAAATGACGACATAACATAAATAAACACCACAATAACATGAGTATAGAAAATACAACTGTTATAAATGAATGCATATATTCACAACCATTATATTCAAAATTCAACTCTTTATATGTATGTCTTAGTATATTTTAGTCCATAAACAAACCTGGGAAGCAAGGCCAGTATAATTTTTACTATTGCACTCTTATACAGACAAACTTTCACGCTCATTTTTATAGTGGACAAATCGTAATAGTAAATTATTTTACTATGATAGTAAATTTTTTATTTAATCAAACAGAATTTAAAATAATGCCGTAAGATTTTTCAATTATACAATAATTAGTCAAGTACTTGTTAAAGAAAGTTCTAATTTCGCCGAAATTTATATAAATATAATACTTACATGTGAGAGAGTTAGATATAAATATATTCCTCACATTTG
>DVZW01000372.1:0-10812 GCA_018237805.1 Mesosemia grandis
ATGAGGGTTTCAGTGTTTTTTTCGCGGATGAATTCGCGGGCGCCAAATAGTCTTTAATAATCCAACTCTTACCGCTTTATGTTTAATTCATTTGTACTATTACGTTGACTAGTGGAATTTTTATATTCGTTGTTTATTCGTCGTTAGTGAGTTTTTCAACAGCGGTTCCCAAAATTACGTTTAATTTTATTAATGTTCTGTGGGAAGGGAGAATATATTTAAGAACTAGCTGGAAAAACTACTATAATGTTTCATCCAGATCCATCTAGTGGTTTTTGCGTGAATGAGGAACAAATCCTTACAAACTTCACATTTATAATTTTAGAAAGATGGACCCTTTCCGCCACCTTAGTTTTTGTATTTTTTATTGTGTAGCAAGGTAAAGCAGACTGATCTTCTGATGATACACCTAAATTTAAAAAAAATATAAAAAATACTTTTTGTACTTAACCCAAATCATTTACATTGATAAAAAATACTTAGGTTTCGCGCTTCACCCACAAACCCTGGATAATCTTAGGTATACTCTTACACCTTAGGGGATCGTGGGCGTGATTTATTTTTTAAACTTCTGGTGTTGTACATAACATTAATATAAGCCCCTAACAGACACCAGATACAATGACGTCCGCCTCTCCAGGGAAGTTGGAGGCAATGACCGGTGGCGAAGAAGTCAGTGTGTTTCGTTTAGCCCCAATAGGGGAGAGTGAGCGAACACACGTTCCCCTTGCTTCTCCCGCGATTAGACTATGACGCGGTCTCTATGACTTATAGGTCGATAGAACCATGGGTCGGTGGAGGGAAGTCCGCCTTTCCAAGTTTTTTTATTGTATAGGAAGACAAGCAGACGGATCTCCTGATGTTAAGAGATTACCGACCCCTATAAACACTGAAGGTATAAATGGTACGTCGCCAACCTTGAGGCGGAAGTCGCTTGCGTAAATGTACCGGCTACCGTATCCTCCAAAGCAGAACACGACAATGACAAGCGTTGACGTCATTTCTGCTTAGTTGCGGAATAAATGTAATTAAAATAACGACGAGACCAACGCGTATGTACGAAAAAATCTAGATATCTAAGCAATCTCTTACTTTCATATCAACAAAATGATTATTGCATAATTTAATTAATTAACTAGTTTAACGTTCTTTTGTTTTAGCGGAATAATTTCCCAGATGTTTGGTATCTTGAAATTTAAAGTTAATGTGATAATGTAGAGATAAGACATTGTTCTTAAAAAATATCACGACCGGTATCCCCGAAGGGGTAGGGAGTTAATCTCAGGACTTCGTGCTTTGTTAGACCAACGGCTCGACATTGTTCTGGAATCCTGTGTGATCCATATTGTTGTATGGTTAATTGTCTCTGGTCTAGTGGTTAACCGTATGCTACAGCGCGTTGATCTTAGGTACGATTCCCGAGTCGTTCATATTTACTTGACCCGGGAATCGTCTGTGCTCGATCTGTAGAAAAGCTTGCCGATGAGAAGAGACGTAATACTACTGGTTAGTCTTTACCAGCCAACAGTCGACAAGTCTATTAAAATAATATGTCGTGATAATAAATATATAATTTTCGCCACATTGGCATTGCGGTACCTCCTGGGTTCTGCCCGGTCCTGGGTTCGAATCCTAGGTCAGGCGAAATAATGCTATAATTAATATTTTCTGTTTTTCTAAAATAAATTACTACCCGGGACTGGCTAGTCGTGAAACTAGTACATACTAGCGAAGCTGGTGTATTCTAGTGACACCTCGGTCTACCCCTTTAGGGATATTGGACGTGATGATATGTATTTATTTTATAAATAAAATTATTATTAATACCACTGTGTAGTGTTGCCCAGTCAACAGTCGACAATTTTGTAATGGGTCGTAAGGGTGGGTGGAATAATAATAAATATAAAAAATATATTTCACAAATTGATCTAACTAAAAAAACCATTATAAAACAGTTACACATGCTCATTACTAGCACAAGAGCATGCTATTAACGAGCAAATGCTCAAAACTGTTATATGTGTCGAAACATTGCTAGTAAAGAGTATGCTAATTTTGAGCATGCTCTCAAATTTTCTTACTCAGCGTGCTAAATAATAGCAAATGTGTCAGTTTTAGGAGCGTGCTAGTTTTAAGTATGCTTTTCAGCGATTAACATGCTACTAAAGAGCATGTATCTGTACCTATAATGTCTGCTGTAAATAAACATCGATGTTTACGAACGATATATCGATATTTTATCGATATATTTCTGGACTAAAATATATAAATATAAAAACGTGTTATTGCAATGTATCAAAGAATATATTTGATGTAAATATTGACTGTCACAAACTATATTTTAGCAAAGAATTGCGAGTAGTACACTTTAAAATAAATTATTTATTAAGTAGGTTTATCTTAGAAAAATCGCGGTAATTATATCTCTAAGAGTTGAAAAATAACAATTTTCCTAAATTATCGACGTAATTTTTTAAGTTATGAGTCGCGTAATTTCAGTCGTGCAATTTGCTTTGCATTCGTTTTCATACGTAAGTATAAGTGCAGTTTGTGCCATTCGACGACGCACAATGAGTTGTACTTATGTATGTAAACGAATGCAACGAAAATTGCGCGACCGAAATTACGCGGCTCGTAACCTTAAATTACGTCCGTCTGGCTTAACTCTAAGAGTTTCAATATCAATGGTAAAACAGCTATATTTTTGGACGATGTATCGATATTTGATAATGTCGATGTATCGTTTGCATCCCTACTCCTCACATAATTGGAAAACTGCGTAGTCCACTGAGGAATGTAGCTAATAAAACAAAAAAAAACGACTGTTACTGAAAATGTGTATAGTGTTAACTATCAATTCATATATTAACATTGTTGTGGTTAGATAACCTAGATACTTATCACCTGTATCTTTCGTACACGCGATGTTTGATGAAGTTAGTAGGCGGTTGAAGCCGAATTGACGGTTTATCTCGCCGAATAAAACTTAAGCAATATACCCTAATGAACTGGTAGTTGAACTGGACCGGACTGGACTGACATTTTATGAATGTATTTATTGTATACGTGTGTATCTTCACACTTATAGGATGACAATTTTCGTAAAATAGTTTTTAACTATTTATCGAGGATGCTTTAAATAGCGAAACCGGTTGGTTTTTAAACTTTAAATTATAACAGTGAAATAGTACAAGTGCTATAAAACAATTTAAAATAATTAAAGTACAAAACTGCGTCATAAACGCTTTCACTGTAATGGCGTTGGTCACGTGACAGTTTTATGTCACGTATTTTAACAAGTCAACAAAGCGGAGTAGTTGATGCCAATCTTATATTTCATCGAATTCATTGGTTGTACCTTTGCTGTGACGTCACAAGCCTGTAACCAATCATAGTGCGTTTACGTTACAGATCCAAGTGGAATAAATATTTTAGGTTTATTTCGTGTATTCTTATTAAAGTATACATGATATCGTTAAAATTTGCCTTTTTATCCTATTATCTGACAGGGTGACCACAATTTATCTTTTATTGTCAATGTTGTCGAATGCGTTTCCGCGGTCTTTCTTCTATGATAATAAAAAAATAAAAACCGATCAAGTGCGAGTCGGACTGAAGGGTTCTGTACCATTACCCATATAATAATTACAAATATATGGTTTTCAGGTTTTTCCTTTAACTTGCATGTTACTTGCCAAATTCCAAACGTCAACGGGTAGTACCTAACGAATTTACCTAGTACCTTATTAAGTCGTAATGAATACAAAAAATCGTAATAAATAAAAAATACGTCATTAATAATACGTCACGATTGCTTGTCACAAGCGCTTTGACGTAATATTGAATTAGTATTGCGTACGTTGAGACTTGTGGCACATGAACCGATATTTACTAGTTGGTCTCGCCGTGACCACAATCCAGGTAAGACGAATGAAATATGGGCATCAATAATAAAATATGCATACTTCATGCTGACCTATACAATGTACCTTTAGAAAAACTGAAAACTTGTAGTACGGGCATTGAACCCTTGCGAGGAAGTGGCTTCACATCTAACAATTACTACATAACTCATATGCCTACGTAAGTAAGTGAAATACTTATACGAATATTTCTTCTTTCAGAAAACGGACTCTATCGCCAAGTACAATACTGAAACGAGAACAGAAATGGCTACGTATGTTAAATAATTGGGAGGCGTTTATGAATAAGAATTATAAAAAAGTGCGTGAAAGATGTCGAAAAGGTGAGTTGCTTAAAATAGTTTTACATTTACTTACAACAAACAGACGGATGTTCTGATTGTAAGAAACCGTCGCGTATACACTGAAGATGTTAATGGTGCGATTCCAACCTTGTCTGGCATGATAAGATTCTTGCGTAAGTGTGCCGATTAATATACTCTCCAAATTGGAACACTACAATGGCAATGAGTACCTAAAGCGGTGGTACCAATCTGGGCATGTCATCGCAGAACTTTGTCACTTAGTAGTCACGATTTTAGGGACTTGTAAAACCTTTGCACGCCTCTTACGAGCTGCCTGGCATGAAGGCAATTGGCCTATTCTATAAGTAGCACAGACCAACAAAGGGAGATAGGGTGCAATGAAGTTTTTAAATTTTTTTGAAATATTTAACTGCCCCGGTTTGGATATGTGCCCGATATGGCGACAGGCTTGCATATCACACCTAGCACATCATGGGACTTTAATATCCTCGGCTTATCGTAGGTGGACTAGTAGCACATACGTGTGAACTAGTTTCACCTGTTAGGTATAATTAGTGTGAAGATATGTTTTTAATTTTTATATCGTCGGCATTTCGTGTAATACAATCATTATGATATTTTAAAACAAATTCACTTGTTGTATTAAATGTTTATTAATTTATTAGCCAACCTGTTTCACCTATTTAAGGCATCATCAGGGCTAGAACTAAACTAAATCTTAAAACTATATTAATATGCTACAATGATTACGATCGATTTTTATAATCGATTGTAATCGATCGATACGGATCGATTATAATCGATTGATTAGTATTTGTAGTAAAACTGTAGTTAGATTTTGTAATCGTATATTAATATAAAGTGGTAAACAAGCAGATCGCTTGATGTTAAGAAAAACAGGAATAAATCTATCCAATGGGAACGGTAACATAAGAAGTAGCCTATGTGATATTTTGATATATAAGCTATATTACTGTAAAGTTTCATAGAGATTCATCCAGTAATTTTGCGTGAAACAGTAACAAACATACATCCTTACAAACGTTCGCATTTAAAATATTATAGGAAAAATATTATAGGTGCGTTGCCAACCCTTAGATAGAGATGCTAAAATGTTTACGTAAGTGTACCGGCTACGTTACCGTCCAAATCGGAAGACGATAATAGCAAGCACTGTATTGGTCAGGAATAGTCGGCAGTGGTACTGATCCGCACGAGTCGTCGCTGTATTCTACTACTAAGAAGACATGGTTATGATGGATTGTGTAACCTTAGCTTGGTACGAACGGCCTGAATGAAAGGCACTTGGCTTATTCTTTAAACGAAACCCGAACTAACTTGGGGAATAGACTTATCAGTCAATATTTTAATATTTCAGGTATACCAGCGTCTGTTCGTCCAAAAGCATGGCTATATCTATGTGGTGGGCAATTGTTGATGGAGAAGCACCCTGATGATTACGAGGAGCTGTTGAAAGCACCAGGCAATCCAAAGTGCATGGAGGATATTAGGAAAGATTTACATCGACAATTTCCCTACCACGAAATGTTTATCCGTGAGGAGGGGCTTGGGTAAGAACACATTATAAAATTCATTACAGATGATCATACGTTGTTTTGCGATATGAGGTTTAGGGGTGGTCCAAAAATAGATGTTGACCTATTCTTAGACCTACTAATGCACACAAAGTTTCATAAGAATCGGTCAAGCCGTTACGGAGGAGTTTGGTAACAAACACCAAGTCAGGAGAATTTTATATGTTAGATTGTTAGCGGTCACTATATCTTAATTAGTAATAATGGTTACTATGCTTTAATTAAGACTGACCGGTTGGGTAGGGCGCTGTCTTGCTGTCTATAAAAGCCGTGACGCGCTTTATTTCGGCGCACTCAACATCATATTTGCTTAGTGAAAGCGGAAACTCTTATATAAATAATTAAGAATTTAGATTTCCCATCCCGATTGTTAAAAATATGATTTTTACTAGCTGCGCCCGCGACTTCGTTAGCGTGAAAAACACGAACATAGCTATCCCACGGGAACCGTACATTTTTCCGGGATAAAAAGTATCCTATCACCCAAGTTAGCTCATACCCTGTCTGTATACCAAATTTCATCAAAATCCGTCTAGTAATTTCAGCGTGATTGACGGACGGATATATGAGAACAAACTAATTTAGATCGTATCGCGATATGTAGATAACTAGGTTTTAAGATTTGTTGACTTAATCGGTCAAATTAACGGAAATTATTACTTCCATTATCTTCAAGATAGATGAAACTGTTGTTTTGCCTCGTATTTGCTAGAGCTTCGAGAGAACAATAGGGCAACTGCCTTCCTGTTAGACACCTCATAACAGGCGAACAGAGGTTAAGTGATCATCATCGTGACTACTAAATGGTAGAGCTCAGCGATGACTCGATGGATTGGTATAACCTTCTTACCTA
Organism: Mesosemia grandis; assembly: GCA_018237805.1. Classification (NCBI taxonomy): domain Eukaryota; kingdom Metazoa; phylum Arthropoda; class Insecta; order Lepidoptera; family Riodinidae; genus Mesosemia; species Mesosemia grandis. The sequence goes on from DVZW01000372.1 coordinate 6,677, forward strand.
TTCCTACTGCAATAACATCAGCACTCCTCATTGTCACTACAATTTACCGGTTTAGAGGTTAAGGCATCCGATAATATATTTTTTTTATACAACTAGGAAAACAAACAAGCAGACGGACCTCCTGATGATAGGTCACCGTCGCCTGGTGGGAAGGCAGTTGGCCTTTTCTACACAAGAGGCTCGAACATAACATCCCAGTCTTATAGTTGGTAATTTCTTGCTATCAGGAGTTCTGTCTGCTTGTCGGCATTCCAATCCGACAAATAACAGATTCTATTATGAATTCCAATCGCTAAAAACTCTTTAAAAGAAGCAAATTTTTTTGCCCCGACGCAAGAATGTAGTAATATAAAAAAGTAATATTTTATACTTAATAATTTAAATATTAAAGTATCAGCATGTACCTACTTACAAAATATTTTTTTACGTTCTAAAAATTTCTTTCAAAATGATTTCATGTGCGTGTAGGACTATATTTAACGAACTTAGAGATGATCAAAAGAATATTGGTTATATTGGATAATCAAATTTTAATTGCTTCTACGGGTATATAATGAAAATCTAAATGGGCCAGACATCTTATTAATATGTATGAACCGTCAATGTTTAAATTGACTCTGTGTTTATGGCGAAGACAGTTTTGAATTCTGAAAGCAAATATATGCCGAATAAATCTTTAACACAACGTAATAAAGTTTAAATTTATTTGATTTGTATTGCGTGGCTTTTAGGAAATACGCAATAAGCAAGTTGTAACTCCCGCTACGACGTAGATGTCTACGATGGCTACGAGACCCGCAAAGTTTATTCGGCAAGTAACAGCCATTACATTTAGAAATCGATTATTGTTGCTTTAGTAACTGTCACGTGAGTAATCTCCGAAGAGGTGTAGGTCAGAAAGTTACGTAAGAAATATAAATAGTTGAATATAGCTGTTGTTACTACTTGGGACTCCCTCGTCTATCCAAATGGGTAGGATAGCAAATACTACTATTACACGAAGTGATAGATGGCAATCCTTTTCGGATTAGACTCGGACAAATGAATAAGAATTTTGTCAACTAAAAATACGGTAGTGTTCGGACCCGGGTGTTGAAATGACCGACCGACAGAGGGTTACGACTTTTATTGCTAATCTACACACGGGCAATCGTCAATGCTTACCTTTGAATATTTCATTGTATGATACGTCGTTGTACTTCGTGGATATACTGGTTTTGGCAGAGGTCATTTAATAAAAAACTCTCCCTTATGCGTACCTATACGCGTACCTACCACATTATAAAATGATATGACAGTGAAAAACAAACAGTCGGATCCCTATGAGTTGGGTATAAACGCCGATTTTAGATTCCAAAAGACTGAGGTATTGTCTCTTGCACAAGTTTACCGGCTACCTAGCTTTCTTAGCCGGAACCAATAACCAGTTTGTAATAATTATATGCACAATTCTACTAGCCCAGATTTTAAAGGAAGAATTTACACTTTATATCGATATTTTAAATATATTTACGGGACTAAACGCGTAATTAAGCTCGACATTTCCAACAAATTACAATGGCCGTGGTCAGTTCGCTCGTGACCACGGCCATTGTAACTTAGTCGAAAATAAACGCTTACAAGTAAGTGCATTAATAACGCGTTTAGTCCCGTTAATATATTAATGGAACGCGTTAGTTTGAAAATAATATCGCTATTGCTCATTATAACAGGTAATGGGATTCCGATCAAGGTTATCCTGATGTGCACGGAATAGGTTTCTTAAGAAAGGGCGAACAGCTTTTGGTAGGGTTTTTATATCATCAAATGGCCCGTATTTTGTTAGCTATCATCATAGTATAACGATTAATAGAATAAAAAACGCTTAATTAAGATTTGTGAATAACAAAATAAGAAAATCGCTGTGCAAAAACTCATAAAGCTGCAAATACGCCTTCGAATTTATGGTATTGGCAAGGGGGCAAAATAATGTAAAAATTCCTGAGCATTTTCAGTTAAATTGTTTAACGCAGGCATTTGCCACGAGAAAAAAATTCTATTGTTCTAGCGTGGTAACAAAGAATATTCCTAAAGAATAATTCATCTTGATTTCAGTCGTATTGTTGGAATAAGAAAATTAACTTTTTTTTTCCATGATTGCGTTTAAAGATTATATATAATTCTTTCCAAATAAAATTATTTTAATATTTACTTCTTTAAGGACTAATCTCATTGCCATCGATGGTACATCAGCATACGGATTTCCTGACGGTATCAGATAACCGTCGATATAGACTGAAGGTGTTAGTGGCGCCAACCTTAACACTGGATTGTTAAGCTTCTTACCTGCTACATTACTCTCACAACGTAGATTGGAGGTAATTCAAAAATCGTAGGAAAGCTGATCGGACGGGTGAATATTCTTGTCACTCTTGTCACTCTTGTCAGTCTTGGGAAATCCAAAGAAGGAAAAAAATAGTTTGGGACATGTACAAGTTTACTAGTTTTCCAGGAAGAAATTGAGACAGTTGTAACAGTAAATAAATATATGAAAAAAATATCATTCTCGCTGAAGAGGGAGGCAGAGGTCAAAACTAGAACACACAGTGGCGCCAGTGTGTACTATTAATACCCAGCCGATCGGAAGTGATATTCTGAAAATCAGAATCTATATTCTGCAATTCTGAGAGTCTTACAAACTATTTTTGTAATGACCGATCTGGGAATTGAACCAAGAACCTCGTGCTTCTTTTACCGATGCCGGTACCACTATGTCAACGAGGCGATATGTAGGCTAGGTTACGGCTTTCTTAGGCATGTAAGACAGAACGACGCTGCTGACATCCTATAGATAATACCCTTTGTCACTTTTTATGACACCCAAGGTAAAGTGTTATATATATATATTTAAATTATTATATTTGTACCTTTAAAAATTGAACGCAGCCATGTTCATCCATCAATCAGAATTAGTGCGCTAAAAAGATTACGTGCGAAATGAGATTACCGCAGAGCCAATAAAACAGATGTTTCCTCGAAAACCAGTGATGAATGCGATTCAATATTAACTTAGCGAAATATAAAATATTATATGTGAAATGAAGCCCGTAAAATAATTTGCTTTCCACTTTTATAGACTCTACATACATAGCAACTTAAATATCATCTGCTAAACGGAGTTGCATTAAAAAGCTTATAGAGAGCTAAATAATAGTCGATGTAAAGAAAACCAAGAACAAGCAATTATTAAACACAAGAATGAAAAATCCGACTGCAAACCAATGGTTTGGGACATATACAAGTTTATCCATTTTCGAAATTTTAAATAGTCTATGTCACTACCACAATTCTAACAAATCAAACGATTAACAGTATACCGTTTAAACGTTTGCGCTGTACGGCTAGCCAAAAAAATGGACATACATACATACACTCGATGATCATTATTCTCCTTCTGACACAGTCGGAGATGCTGCTTATATTAACTTTTCTTTATCATTAACTCATAGCTTTCGCAATCCTATACTCTCGCTATAAATTTTTATTGAGATTGTTCGAGTTGTTCTTGAATTATAACGGGACATACGGTTAAACAAACGAAAAATCTAAATAATCAAACTGATGGCAAACATTCAAAGATTGTTTATCATAAAGTTAAACAAAATGTACAAACATACATAACAAATTTATATAGAGCCATAGATATGACAAACTTGTCAGGAATAATTTATATTACGATTTCTTTCCCGGTGTGATGTTTATTATAATAAAGAGTCAGGCCAAGCCCATTACGGAGGAATATAGTGGGAAGTCCTTCTCGAAAGTGGTCAGATAGTCCGCAGGTTTCTTGAATGCTTGCCCTAGGCTTCAGCTGTTTTAGTCCTTGATCCTTGAGTATGTATTGATCACCGCCGCAGAGTGGTTTGTTTTAAAAATTAAATTTAATAAAATATCATTACGTCCATTATCCTCAACGGGGCAGATTGAGATGACACTAGTACACACTGGCGATGCCAGTATGTACTAGTATAGCCACGACTAGACTATTAAGTCCCATGATGTGACAGGTGTTAAACCTTATCGCCATATCGGACACATATTCTAGTCCCGGGTAGTGAATTTTCAGAATAACTACAAAAACTCATTATACCATCTTT
>DVZW01000373.1:0-10808 GCA_018237805.1 Mesosemia grandis
ATTCCATCGAAGCAGTGATAATATTATATATAATAATAGTCTTTACCGTTCACAATGCATATCATTCCGCTTACTGCAGTACTCATATATTAAGAACATAAAAGAACCACGATGCATTCACGATGCAATTTGATACCGGCATCTGAGCACAAGTGGGGATATAGTTACATTAATTCGCTGTGAGAGTAATTCCTATGAAACTGGTTCTCTATCTTATGGGTAGAGCGTTAATTCCACTGAGCATAGCTGTTTGAATTATAACAATTCTGCACGTTTTGCTAACATTTTCATTTTACGCTCACACACACATTCACACACACATTACAACGTTGACTCTAATTTCATTTCAGGCTAGATAATATAATAGAGATAATAATCTCGAAAGATAGGGACATGAAAAGAGCTATGAATGTTGAGGAAGCGAAACATTTGTGTAAATTGTGAAGCTTGGTACTCGGTTCTTGTTGCTATCCCTAGGGACCTGGCGTGATGAAATTATAATAGGTACACAAATTTATTTAACTTAGTCCACGTTAATTTTTCACTAACAATAGTTTGGATTGACTCTCCGTCTTCCACTAAAGCTTTATCCATTTAGATAAGGTATATCAATAAAGATCTCCCTTGTCACCAATTCTCTATCTATATCTATTTCACAGTGAACAGTTTTTTCAATCAAGTCACCTTTGATGCCTAAATAATATTATACTTAATATATTAGCAATTTGAGAATATATTTATATATATTAATATTTATGCCGCCTCTAATCGGGCGTAAGCTCTGTATAAAACACCAAGTCATACCCAAGACGTTGACGAAGGGTCAGAGTTATTGTTTTTTTTATTCAAGCTTCTTCCTTTCATTGTTAACTTACAGTGCAAATGTGAATCTCTTTGTTGAAACCCGATTTCTTACTAACTATATAAGCCGTTATTTTGATTCTAGTTTTTGGGAGAGATTTGAGTTAAATGTGTTCACAATTATTATTTACAACTAACAGAGATTAACCGATAAACGATTTGGACAACAACAACAACTGTTGTAAAATCAAATGAATTAACTACGTGAAATCAAATGAATTAACTACGTGAAATCAAATGAATTAACTACGTGAAATCAAATGAATTAACTACGTGAAATGTATGACTAATTATCATTATAAAATTGTCATAATTTTTCAGCCTATTAATATATTAAGCAAGAGCATGGTAAGGTAAAGGTATACTATGCTAAAGCTACCTAGCCGGTAGGTGGAATTACTAGGTAGGTAGGAGTATTGTGATGTCTGTCCCGATTCGTACCGCGGCCTTACTTGTTTCTGCCACCTTATCATCAGTGCTTATTATTGTCGTGTAAGAGACAACCTAACAGCCTCAACGTTGCCTGTCTTTATCACCTTTTGTGTCAATAGGCGACGGGTTCCATTTACCACGTGGAGATCAGGTTGTTTGGCTCCATTTTAATTATTATTATAACGCCAGGTCCATTGTGGGGTAAGCAGAACTGAGCGCCAAACATCACGACACAATAACACCCGACTCGCTTCTTCGACGTTCGTAACTCTTTTTAACCGTCTTTAAAAAGGAGGAGATTCTTAATTCGGATGTATGTTTTTTTTTTCATGCACTCTATTCGGATACGGTGACTCTCAACTTCGGCTTCTGCCAATGCGCGACCAATTTGTTCGAAATAAGTCAGTCAGTCCCCATGGTACCGAATTCCTTCAACTTCCGCAATGTATATTCATTTCAATGTACATGTATAAATGTATGTATGTCTATCATATATTTTGCAGGTAAAGTCGTAGCAATCAACATAGCGAATAGCTGATAATAATATAGTCATAATGTGTATTAGTAACTGTCTTAATTCTAAATGCCTCATTATTTTAAGCACCCCTATACAGATTGAAACTGTTAGAAAAGAAACAGAGAACATTTATCATGACAGATCGACAGATGTGCGCCATAGCCCCTATTCCACAATGCCAGCGATAATCCAAGATATTACGATTTGCTGATTATGCTATTTAACTTATACCTTTGTTATTATATCATCACGCCAGTTCACTTACAGGGTAGTGGGATAGAATCGAGTGCCAAAGAAAATATTGTTTCGCTTTCTCAATATTCATAACTCTTTAAACTTATGTATGATTACTCCAGTTCTCTTGCGAAGTAAAAGAGAACTAAGCGATAACATCACGATTCAATCATATTTGTTTGTTTCTTTAACAACCATTACCCTTTTCATATACTTTTTACGGCTTCGGCGCCTTTTGACTCCGCATTCGTTAAAGACGCGAATAATTTGATCGAAATTTAGTAGCCTCACATGGTACCCTGGTAAAATTAAAAACATAGAAAGCATGAGGAATTAAAAATGTTTGTCATTTTCAATCATTTTTCTCAAGGGGTGAGCAGAGCAACTCCTAGAGATGCACTAGTGCACCCACATTCGCCTATCCGATGTTCTTTTAGTCCTACGACGTGATAGGTGACAAGACTCTAACCATATCGAGCACATCCAATCTCTAGATTACATTTCGTACAACTGAGAAATTTATTATACCAATTGTTTACCCTTAGGATTGAACTCAAGACCGTACGTCTAACTCAACAACGACACCGTTGTCTAGGCGAACACATTAGGCGTAAAGTTATAAACATCCAGATGTGTTATTTAACATGAAATATAGGTTAAAGAAAAATATCAATAATACAATTCTTAGTTTATGTCTGCAGTTTACGGTGCTTGCTGCAATGCGGGCACAAGCCGTTATATTAATGTCGATAACAGGTTAAAAAACTATTTATCTAAATGTTGTGACGTAGGCCGTGTGTTGCCTGCCTAAAATGTGACCACTCACTTTTTCATTGGGTCGTAAAAGCCGACAGTGAATTACTATCCAGAGAATGGAATGAAGCGTCTTTTTATAACTTGTATCTTGACTTCGGCTATTTTATCAGAAGACATAATTTGGAACAATTAGTATCCTATCTCAAATCAATCAATCAGATGAACGAATCAAGTAACTTGATCAATCAATCAGATGGAGAATCAGAAGACGTCGGTATTGATGAAATTCATGATTTTAAGTCGCGACGTCACCACCACATCCGTGTACGACGGATGTAAAATCAGCATTAAAAAGGGCACAAAAAGTCGTGGATATTCCGTTCATATGTAATAATGATTTAATCTAGTCTTTAACGAAATTGCTAATGCAATTAATACAATATATTAAATTTTTTTTATGTTTAGGCGACAGGCTTGCCACAAATCATGGGATTTAATATCATCTGCTAATCGTAAGTCTACTAGGGGCAAGTACGTGTGTAGTTGTTTCACCCCTGCACGTCCCTTCGGAACGCGCGTGATGATATTTTTGTTTTAATTTATTTTAATGTTTAATATTTGTACATTGTATTTGGTGTATAAAATGAAATTGCTTCGATTGATATGTCCACGACAAAGTTTAAATTAAAAAAAACCCGCTGAAGTTGCTCCCAAAAAAATCATCCATTGTTACATAAATACGCACTGTGCAGAAAACTCAAAGGTAAAAAACGAGTAAATTTAGTTTCCGAACGAAAAATAGTTTCCTGCGCTTCCTAGTGATTTCACCAAACACACTCATTTCGATCGTTGCCAAATACAATGGTTATTAAAACGTGATGCACGCTGGAGACTCAAATGATACGGGGGGGTAATGCTTGTTGTACGCAACCTACCTACGGTGTGTACGGAGCCGGCCGTGTGCGAGTGGACGGCGTCCACCATTCGTACAGACTCGATGACTGCACTGAACAAAAAAATATAGAGACGCTCGATTAAAAAAATATATTTATGAATATTAATTTTAGATAATATTATTAATGACTAATAATATTATCCATATTTAACGAGTATCGTCTATTTGTGAAACGGCGGTAGTTTAAAAGTAATATTTATTTTGATATATTATGAATGTACATTTTAATGTCGTACGTGGTTCGGTCTATTAATGAAGGCGATTTTCGACTTTTCGAATAAAGGAAATTTCAACCTCATGAAATGACAATCGCAAAAAAAATATAAAATAAGATAGAAAACATAAAATAATTGCTTTGTTAGCAGAACAACGATTCAGGTTAGTATGATGGAAATAGAGAAAGTAATTTCAAGGAGTTGAATGATCAAAGTAAATGTTAGCGAAATGTTACTAGACCTTTGTCGAGATTGTGTATTCTGAAAATAAAGGGTATACCCTAAAATTATTTCGTGAGTCAGACGTCGAGCGAGTGTAGTTTAACGACGGGCACAGATTTATAAAATATCAAATGAAGAAGTTAATTTCGGGCAATCGAAAATGTAAACTTTCACCGAACTGGATGCTTCTGTATTTTTGCTCTCTGTGTAAAAGTCGAACGGCGCTCTGCACACATGCACGGGACGCACACATAGGCGCAAGTAAAAGCGAGTAAACTAATACCGGGCCGGATTAATGCTTCAGTTAGTGAAAAACTTTTTTTCAGACTGCGCCGTCCGTCACAGGGTCGCACTGAGAGAAGCGTCAAAGGAAACATTTTATTTCCCCCAAGTTATGTAATATGAATGCAAATAAAGCGTTATTAAAATGTGTAGATGCAAGTTGTAGTTATTTTACAGACTAGGCGAGAGGATATTTACAGCATTAAAAACAATTTTTCACATTTTTTTTGCGCTTACACTGCATTTTGCCGATTTAATAAATTACAAAATTTCTTCTTATACATAAATGAATGAATATCATCACGCGCCTTTTTCTCCAAAGTGGTAAGCCGAGGTTCAACTAGTACCAATCATGTTTCACTAGTAAACCCGTTAGCCGAAGTTATTGAAGTCCCATGTAGTGTCATATCGGGCAGATATGCAATACAATGTTACTGTTAAAATTAATGATTGAAAATGAGAGGAGATAGAACACTGACGTCTTTAGCAAATTTGGTCTAAAAATCTAATTTTTTTTATCATTCTTTAAATTTTTTTTTATTATGCATAGTAAATACTAGTATAAATAATTTTCCTGTCTCTAAATTTGTCCAAAATGAAGTTCGAAACGACATCGGACTTTTAACGAAGTTCATTTTCAACTGAGGAAAATATGATAGTTTTTATGTTTATTTTTTTTCAATGTGACATCGATATTTATACATTTTTAATCGATGATTAAATTTTTCGAGGTGGATTGCCGCAAAACAAGTAAACAGTTACCCGTGGCCGGGTCTGCTAATATATTATATATTGTTACGAACATATACTGTTTAGGAAATACGACATATTTTCATTTGTTTAATCAGGTTAAATAACAAACACACGTGTGGTAACGTAAGTATACCTATTATAAATATGCGGGCTTTAGACGGATATCTACGTTATACTTAGCGTAACTTTCTCGCGAATAATTCTTTTATCTTGAAATGGAAAATACGTTTACGTACTTGTTTGTCGATTAGTTCTTTCATACTTTTTATATATGAAACAAACAGATAGACCTGATAGTAGGAAATAGCCGACGCAAATATTCGCCAATTAATGGTGCGTTGCCAACCTTGGGACTGGGACGAGTCTGATATCTGACTTACTGTGACGAGAGTAAAGGGAAGCAATCAGTTCCTAACTCAATTACGTAACGAAAAAGAGGCTCGTCAGCTTAAACACTGAGTGCGGCCCTGGCTAATGACTCCCTCCTCGCTGACCTGCTCTGTCTTGTACCCCACGCTTCAAAAGTTCAGCTCATTTGAGTGCTTGCGGAGATTTTATTACCCCAACTATACTCGGTATTAAAATTTCGAAAAAAAGGGTTGAACAGACGCGGCCGTTTAAGGGCCGCATAGAGCTGACCGTTCGCGGTTACTTGATTTCAGGATTAGTTCACTAATTACTGTTTTGAGACAGTTTCAAAAACCAGTTCTGTGTTCTTTATTTTTAATCGCTCATCCGCTTCGCTTAATACGAGCGTTTGCATTAAAATTAAAACAGTAAACGTATGAGTTTTTATATAAGGAGCTGGCAGACATCTCGTGATGGTACGACATTGGCGTAACTTATAGCCACTACAAATGTTAACGCGGCACCAACTTCGAGGCTTAGATGACGTCTTGAGTAAGACAGGATGTTACCCTCCAAATCGGAATGACAATGGCAAGAACTGACGTTATGAGTCACGTCGTTGGTGACTTGTTTCAACTTTATTCACCTTTCATGAAAGTTTTCTCTACAAACTTACGTTACCCAAGCAGGCCAATAGATAATACAATAGTATTATGTATTATGTAGACTAACATCACCCGCCACTGGATACATCCACGTATTTAATAATCCTTCGATTACTCTGGATAAAAACTACCCTATTGGTATTAAAATAATATCACATATTGTTCACATGTTACATATTGAGTTATAGACGAATAAATTTACGTATTATTAAAAGTAATATGCTAATTCTTTTTCCGATATTTCGGCACTGTGATAATCGCTATGATTACGGACGAATTGATACAGCGCTTACAGAAGAGCCGAAATATCGGAAGTGAATTCGCAAATAAATCGTAGTAAGAACGCGTAAATTATTAGTAATAATGATGGTAATAGTAACATTCTTAAAGTATATATTATTAATATTTAGGAATAGTAGATAAGTAGAGTAATTAATTTATTATCTTACCTGCGGATATAAGTTCTAATACTCTACCACTAGCATTAATAGAATTCTGCGCCTTATTTGCGTATTCGTTTACCGATATTTTGACAACAGCAAAGCGCCATGATCACCGAAATAAGTTATACATTATTAATATTGTTATATCCCTTAAATAATAATAATATTAGTGACGATAACCGAAATATTCTAAAAGTGTATATTAATCACAATAATCATGGTTGCAAGTAATGAAAAATATGAAATCTACTTCAAATAAAAACCAGTGAACGTTCAACAAAAATAGAACATCAATGTCAAATCCGTAATATCGTACAATGGTCGCTATATCAGATACGCGGTCTATAGATTTCCTTGTATCTCCGCGTACAGTAATTCGAGAATATGTTTTAATATGAAAGGGTGTTGATCACGTGTCTAACAATAATTACTTTAGTGTTGCCAGGCGTCATTACGTCAAACCGCCTGCTTGCCATCGCATTTTCAGTTTTACTCAAGTTATTTCCCCCGGGTTTTTGTCATTGCTATTTATTACTAAGATTTCTGATGGAGCACATGTTTTTCACTTGAAGTTATTATAACCTTTTAATTATTTTTAACATTATGAATGTTTAACATTAAAGATATTGGTTAACGATTATTGAAGATATTATGAGAGAACTTTTAGGTAGGAATGATTAGATATACATTTCCTATTGTGAGAGAAAAATGTTCAATTTAGACTTTAACACTAAAATGACGCCTTGGGGTCGATTGACTTACATGTTTAAAAAATCTTTTCTTAATATTAAAAGTAAAGTATTGGGCAAATATTGCAAATTTTTGGCATGAATTATTTAATAATCCCTGTACTAATTCCATTTTATTTATTTAAATTTTAAATCTGACCGGTTTCGCTTTTTAAAGCGTCCTCAAGATTAAAATTTGAATAAATGAAGTGAAATATTAAAAGTGTTCTTCAATAATTGACGATGTGCAGACAATGAAAACTATAAATAGAAATGTGTTGGACATTATCGAAGACATAATAACAATCATAAATTAAAAATAAATTTATACTATTAAAATATGTATATTTCACGTCACTTGTCTCATAAAGGGATAGGTAGACGTTTCTGCGGTCTACTAAAAAACAAATATATGAGTATTTTTATTATAATAATCATTCAAATAATTCCCCAACCTGTGGATGAAATTTAGAACTACGTGCGTGTTTAGCGCTGTAACCATTAGATCTACGAGTTTTTTTTTCTAGTGTTTCAATGATTCGAATAACTGTGAAAAAGATAATGCTTGACTTTGTTCAACTAAGCCACATAATAACTCCTACTGAATGTTAAGTATAAATATGACATTGTTTCAATATCCCAAACGTCAAAGATTGCAAATATACATATTGTAACATTAAACAAAGGAACTTTTATAATTGAAACAATCTAATTTTCCATGAATAAATGTTGTCTTCAATAACGTCCACTGAAATATGACCCACTGATACTTAACTAAACAAGAGTATAATGTAAGAATGCGTCCGTTCCAGAGATCTTCGAGAATTGGTTGGGTAAAGACTTCGCTGCCGTTGAGATAAGGTTGCGCCAGCGCTGGTCAACTTCCGTTGCCGATAGTGGTCATAGCGTCAAAGACAGAACAAGGATACGAGAAGGACAAAACATTGTTGATAACAGATATAAAACACGTTTGAAACATTTAATAATAAATTGATTATTAACGTTAATAATAACTAAACATGTCATTGTTGTCGGAATCTTCTAAATGATTTCAATTATTACGCCAATTTGACGTTCTGTTATATTTATATTTTACTAGCCATGTGAGACTTTGTCCATGTTTAAAAGTTTTGCTCTGTGTGACAAAACCATGAGTATTTTAGAAATTAAACCTGTCTTGTGTCACCTATATCACACCCTAAACGACCCTAAACGACGAAACACCTATATTATCCTCTCTCGTTTAGTGAAAGTTTCATCAAAATATGTACAGCCGTTCCAGAGATTACTTCGCACAAACAGAATAACGTACGTGCAGACAGAAATTTTATCAATGATTGTTTACTACACTTGAAAAAACTTATTTTGAAATCATAGACAGATACTTCCAATTTATTGATTAGTATGGATAACGGAAAATCTGCGGGATCAAACTAATCACGTTCGTATTTTTAAAAATTAGAGAAAGAGTTGAACTGAAAGAATGTAATGAAAAATACGATAAGGCATAAGAAAAACTGAAACTCATTAATTTCAACTTGGATTAATCTCCAAGGACCTCGTGATACCGAAGTTTGATATTATGAAATGCGTATTAAATTCGAGATATGTCGTTTAATTTAAGAACTATTTTTACCATCGTTGCGGTGTCATAAGAAATGACATAACAGAACGACAGTCAAAAGTAAAAAGGCGCGGCATAGGCTGTATTCACATGGGAAATTATCCAAGTGCTACAACTAAACGACATGTCTCTGACCCCACCCTAAGACGTAATTAATTAAGCCACATTCACATACGAAATGAACGAAAATAACGATTCGATTTTATAAGCTTGATATAACGTTCTTTCAAATGTATTTACTTTGATAGTTTTCTGAGGATTTATTTATAAAAAAATATCGAGAAATTCTCTAATTGTCAAATTTTGCATTAAATTAAAAACTTTAAAAGTTAAGCATACAATGATGGAAACCATAGTCACTACTTATAGTAATAAAAAAAATTACAGAAAGAAATCGCGTGACGTTTCAGAGTTGTGTGACTTGTCATATGTATATTAAGGATTTTAAGGCTGGTATTAATTAAGGACGGCTCGCCTTTATCAGTTATCTTAGGTGTGTCGAGCACGAAGGATACCGCCAATCTGTAATTACATACACCGTACCTTGGTTTTTTATTATTGTTTGCGGTTAGGAATTAACTTAAGAGTGGATCTTCCGTTTATAATATTGTTGCTTTGTTTATAACTTTTGTTTTAACATTTGCTCTTGATTTTGTTACGTTATTTTAACTTGATTCGGCTGAAGAAATTTAGCGGGATTGTAAAATTAAAATTGCATTTTTTTTTCTAATAGGAAATATCTATAAAGCTATCGGATCTCCTAATGGTAAGAGATACCAGTCTCTTACATTCGCCAGAGGTTGCTAACCTTGAGAACCATAAGACCATTGACTAAGACGGCTTCTTTACTCTCCAAAACAGATGACAATGGTAACTAGTACAGTTTCCATCTGCTTATTCCTTCGGAGTTAATGGGCGTATTGATTATTATTATTTTTAAATTTATCAGAGACTAGCTGACACCCGCGACTGCCCGCGTGTACTTTGCTTTTGATGAAAAAACCCATACAAACTTCATCCCCTAAGGGGTTTAATTTCTGGAAAGACTGTCTTAGTGATCACTTACATCATGAAAGGAACCCTTGTACCAATTTCAAGTTTATACAGGAGTTTCGGCTGTGTGTTGATATATAAGACAGTTAGGTTTACCTTTTATACTATAGATTACTGTCAATTATGTGATACTAGACATTTTTGTCTTTTATAGATTCTAGGATTTGGTAGTGTCCTAACTCTTGATCCAATTGATTATCTATTAGATTCCTAATAGGTGTGTGTAATATTATACATAAATCAGTATCGTGCATCGTGAAGTAAAATCGGCACACGATCTAATTGAATACTTTTTAAAAGGAAAGGGTGGGGTAATTAAAAAACCTAATGCCCTATCGAAGACAAGATAAGGTTGGCGGTCGGAAGAAACCTCCACTTTTCTAATTACGCTTTCATTAGTTGATGGATGCCTTATTCATGTATGCGTTGGCTGTGTCGGTTTGAACTTTCAGCACTATATGGAGTATAATAAATGCATGACTAAAAAAAACTTTTGTTTTTTTTTAATTTAGAAAAGAGTATTTAATGTCGTATATAATTGATTTTGATGCTAAGCATTGACATTTTCCTGCCGCCAATTGTCAATGCTTGCAATTGTCGTGTTCGAGTTTGGAGAGTTAATTAACCGGTATACTTACGCAAGTCTTATCATCTCAGATTCAAGGTTAATGCACCATTAACATCTTTGGTGTATTTAGAAGATCGGACACGTCTGAACTC
>DVZW01000374.1:0-10802 GCA_018237805.1 Mesosemia grandis
ACATCAATTTGTACGCCAGTGGTCTGTAGTCAATTTTTTTTATTATTAATTTATTACTATTACGTTCGATATTGTATAAGTTTTCGGTATTATTTCGATTGTGGATGGTGTTTGTTAACGCTTACTATATTGTTTTCGATTAGTTTTTGTTTATTTTTTACCAGGCATGTGACAAACGTATACCGATTGTAGGGACACCTTCCGAGGCCTTGATGTGTGGGTGCTGTTAGTCTTATATCCAGTGCTGTACTTGTATGTTGAACACCATCCGCTTTCTAAATATATATGAAATGCTAAATTTTATTTTTATTTATATATTTCCAAATTGTAAAGCATATAATTGCCGCTGCTATTTTTTTCTACATTGCATCAGACATGAGGTTTATTTTTACTTGTCCCTGATATCCTATTGTATTAGGGACACGCTGTTAAATTTTTTAGTCGCATATTTTTTGCGCCGGCTAATATTATTAACATATAAGAATTATTTTGCTTTACCATTTGGATATTATATTTCGTGTTCATATAAATAATAATTTATTTCATAAAATTTTAATATTACAATCATTTTAACCATACATCCGTATATTAATTTTTTTTACAGTAATTTATTTAATTTGCTTCTTAATAAATTTATTTAAAGTGGTCTATAGCAAATTTAAACTGTAGAAAGTAATATTTCGTTAATCAAACTTAATGATATTATATTTCAATAGTAGTGCTTGAAAGTTTATTTAAAAATTCAATATTATGTATTTATCGAAACCAAAGTTTTTTCAATCGATCGAAAATATATACAGGTTGTTTTAGAAATACGTTCCGATGAGCAACACTTTTTTTAGATTTTTCCCGGGTAAAGGAGACACTAACAATTAAAAGGGGGTTTAAAGTACAATGTGGGATTCAAGTCATTTAACAGTAATCTCTACCATAAATGCGTAAACAACCACCAAAGCCAGGGAAAATATTTGTTAAATTATCAGTGCTTTTCAAATAATTTTTAGAAATAATATTTGTTAATCTATCTTAGACGCATATACCCCCAGCAGTGGACGAATAAAGACTGATGATTGATTTATTGATCTCTGACACGTCTATGAATTCACACATGTTTAATAAACACATGTTCGTTCACCTAGTGATGTGATGAAGATTGATCGATATCATAATATATATTTATTAGTATCAAAGAGCATACGAAAAAGGTGATGATGCACTCTTTTGTTATTACTGGGAAAATTTAAAATAATATATATTATTATAACATCACGCCAGGTCCCGTGTCCTATCTGAAAAGTGTTATATATTAAATATATACTTATAATGATTTATAAAGCAAGCAATGTTCATTGTCATATAAAGAGACATGGACAAAAAAGTTTCATTTTTAATAGGTCGACTATCTTCCCACTAGCCTATTAGAGGGGGGCAAATGTTTAACAAGTTTCCATCATCATGACTATTAGTTAGTGTCGTTACACGAGAATAATTTGAATAAATTGGAGGGCATGATATCTGGTACGCTTATATGAGATAATTAACATCTCAGTCTTCAACGCACCATTAACAACCTCAGGTGTCCAATAGACAACTGATATCTCTTAAAATCAGGAGGTGCGTCTGCATGTTTACCTTACTTTAGGATAAAAGAGGTACATAAAAAGCAAATAGAAAAAATACATTAGACTAAAATGTCATTTAAATATATAGGCCGGCTCTACCTAGTAAATATATAGGCCGGCTCTACCTAGTAAATATATAGTAAATTTGCTTTTGGAAACGTATTAGTAAACAATCTGTATGGTTATCTCTACTGAATATTGCGAAGATTTTTTTTTTATGTACCATTTGTACATAAATATATATCAGTAACCAAGACTTTTCGTTACGTCATCCATTGTTAATTCAAGCTGAGAAACATTTTAATAACTTGGCCACCTTTGAAGCTTGATAATATATTGAAGTAACGACCTGTCTTAATAGAGTGCGCCTAACTAATGACACCGTTAGCGATTTGGTACACTGGAATCCAGCATCTCCAGTACACCTGTTTCATACCATTCTGATTCAGCTAAATAAAATAATACAATGTGAACGTTGGTACATTATCATGCCAGACGTACTCATGTAACTTGTAAATATATTTCTCAAAATTTTTTTTAATCAAATGTCGTCTCCGTTCAAATTTGTCTTTCAAGTAATATATAAATTATTTATTTTAAATTCCCCTTTATTAAAAACCAAAACAAAAAGTTTTATATGCTCTATAAAAGACTTATGCAGTTATAAAGTTATTTCTATTTTATATAGGGCATGTTTCCTGAAAAAGTGACAAGGTTTTTAAATCACAAATCAAAGTCCAAATTTATACGGTTTTATAATATTTTCTTCATTTATGACTACTGTATTTAGTTTGGCGTATACGGTACTGATATAATGTATGTGTATCGAGAAATACAATGACTGTTCTGAATAATATTTCAATTTTGAATTTGATAGATAATAATTTTAGTGAAATAATCTAAACGAGCTCGCTGACACCACATTTTTTAAACCTACTATTAGTGAATTATATTATCCTCGCCAAAGACAACTTTATCTGATTAAGATTATCTGTTTGAGAATTCCAATTCTCATTAAGTTATCCGTTGCAAATTTAAATTGTATAAATTTTAAATAAATAATTAAATAAAAAATTCAAATCAATTTTCATATTTGTAGTAATTATATTTTTCATATACGTTACCACGAACGTACATTACCTTCAAATTCTAAGCTGACGTGTTTCACTTCAGAACGATCGTTATATTTGACGAAATGTGTACGGTTATATTAAGAACTGCCATAAACATATGTCTTTAAACTTAAATCGTCGCGAAACACTAGCATTATTACTTATTTTAAACGGGAGACTCACGATATTTTTATTTTTGTTTATGCCAATATTTCAATCCAGTTACAAGGATCGTGGTCACGGCGAAACTATCGAGATCCATGTAACTGGATGAACTATGGATTGAAATATGGGCATCAATAATAATAAAAATATCGTGAGTATCCCGTTTAAAATAAATAATAATGTTTGAACCGTCATAAACATGAATGTGTTAATTTTATAAGAGTTAATACATAATTACATACGCCAGGTCAACACTGGGTACATTCCATTTATCTCTGAGTCGCACTAATTAGAGGGAGAAGGTCAAATATGAGGAATGTCATATCTCCTAGCTTGTGTCTAGAAAGACTGCGTTAATGCCTAGTTCGTTTTGACCACAGAACAGAGAAATAAAGTAGAAGTAACATCTGCGCGGACGCCTTGTGCCACTAAATAGGCCCAGTTTCACATAATATTCATTATTTTCATCATACTCACATTGTTTTAAATTCAAATTCATTTTGTATTATTACTTTCTTTATTCGAATCATAGTGACAGCGGTTCTCATAGATATTATGACGTATGCTACTTCTATAGTTTTAATGTTCTATGGTTTTGACAACGTACCACATTTGACTACTGAACAGTTTAATAGAACTATACAGTTTAATAATACGTACTTTAAGATTTTTGTTAGTTCTTGAAAATTATTAATGAAACTTGAATTATTCTTTCTCTTATCGCGTCGAGTATAAATAAGATTAAACATGTTTGATTCATGTCACCATACATGTCATGTTAAGTACGAGCGACGGAGATATTGCATTTGATATATTCCTGTTTTCTTACGTGCTAATTAGAGCGACTAAGACGATCTGTTTCGTCTGGGTTGTGTGTATGCGCCTTCAATGTAGAGTAACGGTGCAGGTGTATATCGCTGCGCAACATACGTGACAACGAGGAGAAGGATACTGCGTTCCGCGGTATTTGCCAGATGATCCAAGTGAACCCCGCTGGCGTTGTGCCAGAATTTATGTTCTTCTGCGATGCGGTGGCTTCCTGGTCTCATCCCAAGGACGACTTAAAGGAAATGTTTACAAAGATTCTGCACGGGTTCGTATTTAATTAGATTATATATTTTATTAAACAAATTGTTTTTGTTGTATACATTTTAAATAACGCAAGATTTTAAATTAGATTACAATTTCAAAGAACAATTTTAAATCTTAAGAAAAATCAGATCCTTTGGGTCTTATAAAGCTCTGATTTGATCATTGGTACTCAGAATTAATAGGCAAATTCTTGGAGCAAAATTGTAGTCGTGTTCAAGAAAAGTGATGATACAATTTTTATTTAAGCTACCCAACTAAAGGAGTGTTATATTTTTCGAGCGTATATCCATTTCTTTGGCACATCCTACAGCCCAAACGGCTTTCGACATACGAGGTGTCGTTGGTTTCAACAGAATTGTGGTTATGACATAGGCTATATACATTTTCATAATGGCGCCCGCAAATGGACAAAAGGGGGATTTTGCAACCGGGATTTGTGTTCCCGTTTAATAATTGATTGTTTCCACAATTCCCACGAGAGGAAAGGAGAGTAGGAAAGGACAAATCGTGAAAAGAAAAAATGAAATGGGATACAAGACTGGTTGTAAAAAGTAGGCGCGGTATGTTATAACCTGATACTAGATTTAGAGAAACAAAAAACTCCAAGAGCCATGCCAGTAACTTTGTCTAACTTAAAAGTATATTTTAGATGGATTAATGCACGTTATTTTTTTCTTAAATAATTTGTATGGGAAAACAACATTTGAACAGTCTGTCTGTCTGTAAACTTATATGTAGACATTGGCTGGCGCCCGCGACTTCGGCGGCTTGAAAAACTGGAATAAAAGACGTGAACCATATTTTTTACGAATTCGATGTGTTATTCTAACGTGTAAGTTGTATTAAAGTTTCACCCAGATCCATAATGTAGATTTTGCGTGAAAAACTAACAAAAATTCCTCCATACACATAAATTTTCGCATTTATAATATTAATTAGTTTGAGTGAATGTGTGTGCAGATTCAAGAACCAAGTGGGCGAGGAGAACTGGCGGCGCTTCACAGATCAATTCCCGGGACAACTCGCCGCGCGTCTGTCTGGCCTGTGCGGCCTGTAGGTGCCCACCGTCATGCGCAGGTATCCACACGAATTTAGGGTTTTGAAAAGTATGGATGTATATAGATTGAAGTTAGAACTTTTACTAATATTGAAGAGATGTCGATATTTCTGCCTACTACCCCGATTTCCCGATATATTGTTGCAGCCCTATCCAAACTGTTGCCTGCCGTAACACTCATGTTGTACGGCCTTAAATTTTTCAGAAAATCTGAACTATTCATTAAAGTATTAGCCCGACTTTTGACTAAACCAAGGGTAACACCTATACCTCTAGACCAGGGTAGGGCTAAATTTTGTATATAAACGTACCATTTTTTAAAACAATATTTCATAAGGTCAAAGACGAGCCATCAAATAATTTTGACTTTGTAATTCGTTCTTTGCAAAATATTACTCTACTAAGGTTAAATTTTAATAGGAGTATTTTAATAATAGTTATAGTTCAATTTCAACTTTATAATGGATTTAAATTTAAAATCACATTTTGTGAGACCAAAGATTTTCAAATTTTTTCAATATTAGAGTACTAGAGATTATATAAGTACTAGGGATACAACCTTTAATAACAGGCTAGCTCTCTTAGAACAAGCACTGTCGTCAACGCGATCGAGATAATCTTTGCCTATTTACACCAAATTTGTTAATGGTACGTCGTCAACTGTGTGGCTAGTCGACTCTCGTGCATAAGCTCACCTTGCCCTCCAAACCGGAATACGAAATGACAAACACTGACGTTATTGCAGGAATAAGTTAACTAGCACCATTCTAGGCGAGTCATTGGGATATTCGTACCACCAAGTGGTCACAGTGATGATGTACACTTCTGCACTTGGTGTACACTTGGCCTATTCTTTACATAAAGCCTAGGGCCTAGGGCGATTCGTGTATCTTACAACTATTATCAAGTTTCAAAGTGTAGACTTGATTGCGCCGCCTTACTTATTCCATGCTTACCATTGTTGTGTTCCGATTTGAAGAAACGCAAGTCTTATCATCCTAGACTCAAATAAAGCAGCGCACTATGAACTCTTTCTTGTGTATAGCTTACCATCAGAAGATTGGTCTGCTTGTTTGCTTTACTGAATAAAAAGAACTGTATATATACTTTTGGGCAATTGACCCGTCTCGTTACCACTGCTGTAAATTCTGTATGACAGAATAAACAGCGGCAACATCTTGAGGACACTGAGCTATGGACTCGGGATGCCCAGGGAAAAGCCAAGCTGTCTTACGACTCGCAACGATATATAACAAAAGTTTTAGGAGGGATAAGAAAAATGTCCTCGCTCCCTTTCAATGCAGACAGAATAAAATAACTATATGTGATCCAGGGAAACCAACGTCAGCACGTCTGGGGAGGTGCTCGCCGCGACTCAGGCAGCCGCCTCTGCAGTTAGGGCTCTACCTCCGGAGCAAATCTTATAACATGTGCAGTGCAATATACATTATCCGACAAATTTATAATAACCTGGCAACCCTTATTGCACGTTGCATGCGCTTGCTTTATGCGTTGTTATCGTGCAGATTCTTTGAGAGTAGTTCTACAATTTTAATGTGGTGACCTTGAGCTTAGATGTGGACGTTCCACTGTAATTTTAATTGCATGACCTTAGTGATAGTCGGTAGTGTGTATGATTCGAATGTGTACGTCTTAGTTTGTCAAATATATTTTTGAGTAGAATTGTAACTGTGCTACATGATTTTGTATCATATTGTGTAAAAATTTTTAGGTGACATGTCTTATTTTTTTGTTTAAAAGTAATTATTTGACGCATCTTTGGGGATTAAATATATTTGTTCGTTACTTTTGTCTTTGTGGCTTGAATTTTGTCGGTCACCACCCGGTCTTAGGTGTGCTTGAATCGTGTGAGTAATCCACTGTTAATACTGCATTATTTCATGATTTCATGTGTTAAAAATCTAATAGTTTTTGAAAATGTATACCCAGTTCAAATTTATAAAATACCAAAAGGCATTTATCTCTCCTCTAGGACTTTCTTCATAATTTTAAGGGAATAAAATTGATTCGTTAACTATTATATTTTAAAGTAAATTACAAGACTTAGGGAAATCGAGAATTTATGTCAACTGTGATTTGTGACTGGTTTATTTTGACTAATATTATGTGTACGATTTAATGTCTGTCAATGTAGATATGTAATTGCTTTAAAAGATATTGTCTGCTAGATTTCTGCTATATATACCAAATAGTATTTTTACGTTGTATTTTGTTTTAATGATTATGTACGGTTAAGTTACCCGCGGTGAGCTATCCTTGAGGTGTCGACTGAGTCTGAACCATGCGCAAGGCCACGCCCGCCTCATGGTCATTCGTATAAGACGCCTATATTATTCAATATTTTTTTTATTATACAAAATAATACTCGCCTGATACGTTTCATAGAATCGTATCAGTTTCTGTAAACCCTTAAAACACAATATTATTTTATTCTCGCGTTTCTGTTATATATCTACCCTCGTTTTTCGTAGTACTATATAATACATTATATAGGTTTTCATCTTTAATCCAAAATAATTATAGTCTTAATAAGATATTGTCTGCGTAGCTAACACATGTATTTCTTGATTAAAAGACAACCGTAACAAATTGATGTCGTATGCAAATTAAAATTATAAATAAAAATCAATCACATATTACGCAATTTGTTGCAACGAATCGTAGCTTGAATGTCTGATGTGTTTATTTTTCATTAGTGGTTGTAGTAAACTAATTACTGGGCAAAGCCTGAACGTCGATGCTTCGACGATCATCTCGTAGCGTGTAACTGGCATGATTGATATAATGTATTATTTATGTGTATATTAAATAAAATATTATGTATATGTAAATACATATTGAGTTGTATATTATTATATTACATGCTAATGAAATTGTTTTTGTTTCTTAAATGCTAAAAGTCTGACTTTTAAACATTGTTGTATCATTTAAGTTTTTCAGATGCTAATTCGGATTCCGTACTTTTAGACTAATGTCAAGTGGACCCGTACATATGTAGTTCAAATATGGAACAATTGGAATTATACGCACATATTAATATTGTTTGGTATTTAGATCGTAATTTGTTAATTATGAAACGAAACTGCGATATAGATTAATAGCCTACCGTCATTTAGGTTCATTCTTACTTACCCTACCCGTTATCAGGTTTTAGACCCTACATTACTGTTAAATCGTGGCCATTTTTACTTACCCTCCCTACTATCAGGTTTAACAACTAACGTTATTTCAGGCTCCATTTCTCGGTCAAGTCTCTTATCCCACCTGTTATCAGGTTTGATTTCCTAGATTACTGCAAATAATCACATGCAGCTGTACAGTGAACTTGGACTACATATTTTGTATTTAATTCAATTTGAATTATTTTTAACACCCACTAGTAGTAACAAATGATCAGTACCTTCAGATGAGTTAAGAATTGCAATGATCATGACTTTAACGCATTGATCCGTGTGCGAATCTAGACTTCTAGTTTTATTAAAGTTTGATTTTTATAAATTATTTTTACCTCCCGTGACTTTATCGTATTGGAAGACAAACAAGCATACGGATTTAATGATGGTAAGAGATAACCGATGCCTATATAACTAAAGATGTGTAAGTGTACCGGCTGTTTTACCCCCCAATCCGGACACGTTATGAAATGCACTGACAGCGACAGGAATAAGTGATACGGTGGTAAACATTCCACCTAGTAAACTATCCTGCCTTAGATGGAAAATACAAATTAAATAATACTTTAATGCGTCATTAGTCAAAGATACGAGTTATACTATATATCATAGCTTGGTATTTAAGTTACTTAGATAAATAAAGATTATTATCATACTGTTTTATGGATCTGTGTACCAATCAGAAGATCCAATTTAATCAGTATAGTCCTTGTATATTTTTGTTGTTCAGAAGGTTATCTTCAGGTGGCAAACAAATTTATTGGAAATTCGACATAATGGTCCACTTCATATTAGTGTCGAAAGTGGAGTTCCGTGTTGTTTGGGAATCTGAAAATTAGTAGTTCAAATGAACGTTAGACTATTTTGCAATTGTAATTCTAAGATTAAGTAAGCAGTGGAATGTAAGTAATAGGGTTTTTCGGGGATACAAAAATTTCGACATTCCTTGGGATTAAATGTTTAACACAAATTTGAATAATTTTTTCCGTGTTATATGTATTAATTGTTATATGCAACTAAATTGTGTGTAATATTTGTATGTATATCACTTATCGCGTCCTCGGTCCCTGAAATCCCAGTCGGTTCCTATCCCGAATCCTGTCTAGTCCCATTCCTTGTCATGTGCCAACGAAGCCTGTTATATGTTCGAATGAGCGGCTCACCTGTCATATTGTGAGTCTATACTATATTAGATGAGTTAAGCGAGCGCTACGGAACAACCTCACATTTATGTCTAATCTCAAAACACTGTTATCAATTTTGCATATAGGGGAATTTAATAATCAAAATAATTAAATTTATATACAATGATTGTTATCACAAATTTGACTAAACTAAACCAAAATTTGATTTAATTCTGTCGAAACAGCAAATCTTATTTTGTATACTACGACAGAATAAGCCTCTATATTTATTTTTAAATATTTTGTAATGAGTTGAATCACTTTTAAATTAGTCGTATAACCAAGGATGAAAACTATTTGATAAATTATAAAATATTGGGGGTTATAAATAGCTTTTAACGAATTCCATTTTTAATTAAGATTAGCTGAACCCGTGAGATGATGTCCTATAATGGTTCGGTCACAGAGTATGCGTTCCTGACAGGTCCTAGTGATGTATGGATCACTATGTAGTGGTGAATAATTTTACAGTGAGGCAGTGATATCAATCTGAGCGAGATTTTAATGCTAATTAAATAAAAAAAATAAATTCTGAAAGTCGCTTCGTTGGCATACCGGTAACGGTGTCGGTATAAGATGCAAACTGGGTTTGAATCCAAGATTGGGCGCAAAAATGGTATGAGTTAATTCAGATTTTCTGAAAACTCAAAACTATCCGGGATTGGAAAATGTGCCCGATATGGCGACAGGGTTGCCACCTGTCACATCATGGGACTTAATATCATCGGCTAGTGTGGGGTATACTAGTACGCACTGGCGATGCTGATGTTTATTCATTTCACTTATTTTTATTTCCGAAATCCTAACGACATAATGACAGACCTCAGGAACGCATTCTATACAGGACCGCACTGTGGTTAAAAAATATTTAAAACCTATTTTAAAGTTAATTAGTTAGTAACCTTACCTTTCGATTAGGTTGAAAATTATTGAATGGATATAGTTAAAAATCGGCCTGTCGGAGGTGCCTAATGCATTGTTTTAATAGTCTAAACCCATATTTACCTTATTGCTTTAAAATTAAACCTATTTGGGGCACATCTTTGGGCAAACAGTTTTTATATTTTACAAATGCGTTTGAGATTTGTATTTGGACGTGATTTATTTGCTCAGTTTTGTGCTTTTTAGAAGTTATAATTAACTTGTCAATCAGACACTAAACCGATAACCCGTAGTGCTTGCTATCAATGGGCACCCGAATAATAAGCAAGTTTTCTTGATGTATTTAAAATTGCTGTATTTTTTAAGTAAAACATTGTGGAAACGTTACGGGTGACCTCTTAATTTATTTTTAAGGTTAGTAGATTTATTAATGTTTTTTATTTTAGTATTCTCCTAAAAACCGTGATAGTAGCTGGTTAAGTGATGTTTGCGTG
>DVZW01000375.1:0-10794 GCA_018237805.1 Mesosemia grandis
GTGAAAGTTTTCAAAATGTCTGAAGAATTTTCGATTCTAATCTTCCGTTACGTAGACACGTTCTATCTATAACAGGTGAAAATAGATAATGATATCTATCATCACGCCCACTGTCTCCGACGGGGTAGGCAGAGGAACTAGTACAGACCAGTGGCCCTAGTGTGTACTAGAAATACTCACGACCAACCGATGATAATAGGTCATGAGGCATGATGTATCAAAAGACAAACACGTCGCCATATCACGAATTCCAATCCCGGGCTTGACATTTTTACAGAAAATCTGACTTCATATTCAAAAAACCCCGAAAACGTTTAATTAACAATTCTTTATTTGCCCCACGTTAGAATTGAAATCAAGACCTCATGCATCATATACAAGCAAAGACGAGAGAAATTGTACATTCAGATTAAGCCCGATTGATTGCCTTTGCACTACGGAATTTTGGCCAAACTAGGGACTTAACAGTGCTGGACTCATTGTGACTGTGTCCAGTGGTAAGATGGCAAAATCTAGCGTGATAATATAAAAATAATTCTAGGCAACTTTTACACAACACGAAATATGCCTTGTTCAGTCGTAAAATTATTGGAGAGGTTGTTCCCTACGCAGCAGCTAGTAAAATTAACTGTATCAAAAAAAGTTTGTGTTAATATTGTCAAGAAGTTTTAGAAACGACTGTACTAATGTTAACGACCGTCAACGTTGGTATTGTTTACGAAATATGTAAAGGACGTCCATCAGAGCAGAGACGATGGTTTTTTAACGTTAAATATTCAATAACACATCCACAAACGAGTATTGTGTTGTGAGTTATGATGTGGTGTTTCTAGGGTTGGCTGCACAAGAAATTAAAAAAAATATACATGCAGGTAAAAAAATAAATATACATATCATCTCGTCCATTATCTCCGAAGGGGTAGACAGGTGTAACTACACACCGATGATATTTAAATACCGTGAAGTTTTTTTTGAAGGTACCAAAAAGATCACTAAACCAATTTGACCTGGAACTGAACCGAGGAAGGCGTGTATCTATACCTACATCGATACCGCTGGACCAACGAGGCGAAATTAATTACTCGTCGTAAGATTTTTTTTTTGTAAAATTTCACATAACGGTACCTACCGGTGTCGGTATAATATGCTCGAGGTTCTAGGTTCGAATCCCTGGTTAGGCCGAAAAATGGTACCATGAGTTTTTTCAGATTTTCTGAAAACTTCACTCCCCGGGACTGGAATATGAACCCCGTATGACGTCAGGTTGCCAGTTTTACCTGTATCTACCCCAATCGGGAATTATGGACGTGACAATTATTTATTTAACATTAATTATATCAGAGATGAAGCTAGTCTTTTCACGTAGCAACCCTAGCCGCGGCAGAGGCAGACGCCGGCCGCGCATGTTAAAGGCTGTCGTGATTTAGTGCAGGGCTCGGCCTACGGTCCTAATTACAAAGTGTAATGAGGTGACGCCCGCGAATGCCTGCTGAGTACTGACTCTACCGTCAAACGCAATTTACACACAGCCTTACACAATACAATGGTGGCAATTGTTCATACTAGATTGTTCAGCAAGGACGTGTAAATACTAGTGTTAGAATTATTTTTAGAATTCCGTATACGAAATTGGAAAACGGAATTTGAATACAATCGCTTCGTTAATCTGCCGTTGGGGTAAACGAGTTCTTGAGTAGACACGGCGTTTGCCAATATACGTAGAGTAGAACGCCCTGCGACCAGGTGGAGCCAAGACCTACGAAAGGTGGCTGGCAGCATATGGCTGTGCAAGACTGAGTATCGAGTCACTTGGCGTTCTATTGGTCCGTGCATCGTGTGAAGAATATGTCAACTGTCTTCTTGCCAGGCAGCTCGTAAGAAGCGAGTAAAGGTTTTACAAGTCACTATAATAATAACTAACCCTCCCAAAATGTCAATGTTTGCCTTTTTCGTGTTCCGGTTTGAGGAATAGGCAGGCAAATGAGGCAGGAGTCGTAGTGTTCCAGACTCAACGTAAGCGACCATTTTCATCTTTAGTGGTATATAGACGACGGTTATCTCTTACCATTAAGAGATGCAACGGTTCCTCATTTAGTAGCTATGATGATGCGTGTAGAGGTAAAAAAGAGCAATATTTGCATAACAAAAGTGTCCATGTATCAGACTGGAATTAAGATGGCGTTGTTGTACCAGAGGACCACTCATTAACCTTCAATACCTCCGGCACACCAGCGCCATTTACGTGCCTATATTTAATGCTATTTTGTATACACTTTTTAGGCTAAACAAACAAATGAGATTAATCTCCTTTACCTCTACGCTCCATAGATGTCACAGATCAAAATCCTGATACATAATTACACAACTACCTTTTAAAAAACGTCAGAACGTCAGACACAAGTAATAACTGAAGCTATAAGTATAACAAGGCCGAATGACAGTGGGTCTATATCGTCGACTCAAGAATTGAAGTGTCTTAACAAAATAATTCAATAAACATTTTTTTATACTTACGTGTATAAAATGTCGGTCCTGGGGCTCGAGTTGGAAAAACAGTACACATGATGGTCAATAAACGTTACCTAACGAAGCGGTTTACCTTACCATAAAAAGTTTTGGCTTCACGAAGCTATGAAGCCTCCTCGCTTTTGTCGGGGATTAAAATTATATTCAAATTAGAATCGGTACAATTTAAATGCGACATGAACAGTTACACTCCCACATAAACAGACGACTCTTAGACATAATTCAATACATGCATTTGGTTTTAGTACAATCTTCCTATTCGATACTCTATCGTTTCATTGATTTTCCTAATATGGTAATATTACATGTGTTTTACCATTTCTTTTCATATAACGATAAATTTTGTTTCATTTATAAGGAAGTCCACCATTTCTGTCACATTCTACATTGTTTATTATTAATTGTTTTTCTGTAGGTAATGAATTGGTAAAGAATTTTAATAAATTTTACAATTTTATGGTTTGTAGTCTTACTATCAGATTATTTTCTTGTATTTGCCTTTTTTTTGTTTAAAGTAAATATCACGCCCATTATCCCAATTACCTCTTTTAGGTAGAGCAAAATGAGCCCACACCAGTGGCGCCAGCCATTAGTGACCTGGGGTGAGTTTTTTCAAAAAATCTGACAATACTCATTATACTATTTCGACCGATACCGGCACTGTTGTGCTAACGAGGCGTGGTTTCTACCAGGTGATTTCTCATAACACAAAAATGTGGTCTCCACCTACCCCTTTATGGAACATTAGGCATAAGGATACGCACATATTTTATTGACTTTTCGAATTTCGACTTTTCCACTTTTTGTTAACTAAAATTTGTATCAATGTTTCGACTTCTCTTCAGTTCTGCGGTGCCTAATGTCTAAATTTTACAGAGTTACCTAGTCATCGTCTATTTCCCAATTTCCTCGTTTCTTTGCATGTTTATTATAGGAAAAATTATAAGAATTACCTCTCACCCACTGTCTATTCAGTTTTGAACTCAAATAACTATTTTTTTTTAATACTGGCATTCAATTTGTCGATTTAAAAAACTTGTAACATAAACTTACATTAGCGAAACCATAAAATGTCCATTAACAATAAATTGGTATAAAATGAATTGTATCCGTGACGGCGAATTTAAACTATCTTTGATAATTTCTCGCTTCATTTTACTGAATATTTTTCGGAACCAAATATATTAAAAACACTCCCGCTTTACATTTCGAAAGAATGAGAATGGAACATTTTTTATTTAGTATAAAGTGGATGGAAGTTGATACCATCGGAGACCACGACTGACTTATCTTCAGCAAATTGGTCGCGCACACAGAATATTAATGCAATACAAGTAGCATACGTCGTAATATGTACCTAAGAGAATCACTGGAAAAACTCATAATGTTTCGAACAAAAACAAAATAGAATAAAAAACATAATAGTGTAAATGAGTTTAAACTTAAACATAAGATAGTTTTGATAGTTGAAAAAATATTTATATCGTGCGACACGTAGGTACTAACTGGTGATGCAAGGTGTCCACCTAGATGCCATTTCTAGTTTATTTCTCTATGCTATGGACGCACCTTAAGCGAAGGTGGAGTTAAGAGCCACCAAACCGAAGAGAGCGTATAAAAGTGATCACTTGTTGTAGAACCGAAACATATGTGAATGAATCATGATGTTTGGAGATCGGTTCTCTCTGGATCTCTTGCAAAAAAGATAATTTAAAAATTAATTACTGTATGGTACGGTTACATTAAGTGGTAATTATAGCCGGTAGATGAGGCATGGGTAGGCCCTCTATAAGACGAAGATAAAATTAAGATCGCGGGAAGTTGCTTAATGCGGGCAGCGCAAAACCAGTCATCGTGGCGACGTCTATCGGCTAACATCATCAACGATTAAAATTAAAAATTTTAAACTTTAATAAATACGCAAATACTTGAGTTACGTTGTACATAGCTATGTTACGTAGAGATTACGATGCGTATATTAATATACATACATATATAACACGTGTTGTTACCGAATATAGTAACTATCGTCGAAACTTACGACATCACTCCTAAGTTTCGACGACACAGTTCCGATTTGCCAGTCGCGACCTATTACAATATTGAGACATGGCACTAATTTGAAACTCGGCCTGCCATCGGATATTCCAATATCACTATATCATTGCCTATAATAATAAAGTAGTCAAAATTCGTTTATACATTGCCTAATATGGAAATCGATTGAGTGTGTACACTGCTTTAGGTTACAAATCAATTGTGCAATTCATAATAAAAACAACAATAACGGTGACTTTTTGTGTGGCAAGATGTAATGGTATATCGAAAATGTTTTTGTTGTCCGGTAATTTTTGCAAATAGATTACTGATTGACACGGTCCGACACGAATTCATATTTGAATTTTGGAGTCCAAAATGATGATCCATTGATCGCTGTATCTGTAACTATTTTAAAAACATATGGTATAGTACGACGTGTTGTTATCGCCTCGTTGGCATATTGGTACCGGTGTTGGCATAAGATGTACGAGGTGCTGCGTTCGATTCCCAATTTAAAAAAATGGTTTATAGAGCTTTTTCAGATTTTCTGAGTATAAACTCCGGTATTGGAATATGTGCCTGATATGGTGACAGCTTTGTCACCTGTCGTGAGTAATACTAGTACTCGTTGGCGCCACGGTGTGTACTAGTTTCACCTTTGCCTAACCCTTTAGGGATAACAGGCGTGATGTTATTAATTTTATTACGTATTGTAACTATTTCTCAAATAGGTTTTAAGAATAAATCGTAATTCCTCCCAAACTATTATAGAAATAACCTTTAGTTATTAGAAAGAAGTATACTTCTAAAAGTGTCCGATTGCAAGTCACCTTCTATATTATGCATTGATTAGTTTTAAATGTAAGTGACTTTTTTCTCGATAGGCTATGTAATGGCGACTTATAACGTCAACACTGACTACCTCTTACTTTTACTAGTATATAATATATGAGGTGAAACATCATGTTAGAATTTTGTGACGATGTAAATTTAAAATCAAATGACTTATTTTGATCAGATTGAATGGATACTCTTTGTGCAACTTAGAATTAAGTATTCATACTCCACTGTACATCAAATAATTGGGGTAAAGATTTTAAATGAAACTAATGTAAATTTTTGACCAAATTCACACACTCGTCGGTTTCCGAGACCTACAATCGCCGAAACTGACGAGTGTGTGAAAAGGGAAGTGAACGTTGAAGAAGTATAACAGTTATGTGTGAATCGTTTGTGACTCGGTATATCGTGTACTTTAGTAATAATACACCCTAACGATGTAATAGTATGTATTTATGAAATATATCTTTTGTTTCAGTTACTGCCACCTTACCACCACAGAGGCCTTGGATACCACTGACAAGACCAAACAGGTCTCGTCCAACATGTAAGTACAATTTTATGTTGTTGTCCTTCATAAACTATGTCAGTGCACTTCATTCAAATAAAACAAGTTTCCAATATGTGTCTTTAAAACGTTGAACATAAATATGCGACAGCTTTCTTGCTGCGATTGGCCTTGTTAGCTCATTTGCATATAGTATTTAGTCACTAGTAGTTAATTGAAACTTTAATTGTCAGGTGGCTGATTCAGGAATACGTGATACGTGGTTTTGACTGGTACTTTTATTAGTTATATGGGAAACATCATATGATAATAATTACTTAGGTACCTACTTTCACTAGTTAAATCTATGCCATACTTTCATTAGTTAAGTCTATGGCCATTATCCATGTTAGCTGTTAAGTCAAATATTTGATCCGTAGAGCCTTGAATAAATAAATGAATAATTAATGAATTCGGTTTTTCGAAAAACTAACCGGCATATCCTATTACAATAATAGGACAAATACCATCGCGTTCCCTATATAAGGGTCGATCCATTATAGGATTAGGTACGTAATAAATACCAAATTGCATGGTTGATAGGAACGAATGAGTAGGCAATCCTATCTTATAACTTCTTAAACTGTCCATTCCGTTCTTTCTGGACATTTGTTTATTACACGGCCAGATATTAGATATTTTTGTGTGTTGGTTTTCTAAGATAAAATAATTTTAAAATAAAATATATTATATGTATTTTCTTTTAAAAACTATGATCGTGTGTTAGCTTTAAGAACATCATATACCTATAATGAAAAACTAGCTGTCCCGGCGAACTTCATACCGCCTAACAATAAATTAATATTACAATGTACTCCTTGGTTTCTCTTATTATCCTATTCCCGACAAAGACAAATGAAATAATCAAAAATAATAAAAGTTGGTTATAGCCGTTCTTGAGTTATATTTTTTTTAAACGGATCTAACTATTTCCCTTATGGTTAAATATCAGTTGTTAACATTGTAAATAGTGTCAGCTTTGCATGTAGTTCTTACTGTTCTACCTCTACACACCGACCTCCACATTCCGCGATAATAGACGTGAAAATAATCTAATGTTATTTAATTACTGCTAGTACCAAGTCTCTACCAGTTAAAACATATACCATGTAACGATATTATACAAGATAATGTTATTAACACCAGTAATCGATTAATGTGTAAGATAGAATACCTAGGCCGAGAGTGCAGCGTCGAGGAAGCGATAAGCTCCGTTAGCTTCATGGCTCTTCGGGCCGTGATCGAAAGATTTCGCATCTATCACGGCCGATATCTACAAAGGGATGCCACGCTTGACTGACTTATCAACGCCTGCTTAAGCAAGTCCTTTGAAAACAAGCATCCAAAATTGGAAAATTTAATTTGAGAAACATTAAAATAATAATAATAAATTATTAGGACATATTACAGGAATTGATCTAACCCCATAACTAAGCAAATTACTTGCTAATTACTAAATGTATTTAGAAATACATATATAAATATCGAAATAAATTTTAATAAATAATCACAGAAATGCTTGCTCCGGAAATCGGGAATCGAACCCGAGATGCCGGTCGGCTCCGTGATGCGTGTACTCTAACCACTCGCAAAACGAAGCGGTCAATATGTATACACTCTTATATTAATTTTTAATATCTAAAGCTATTGGCCATATGTTTATTACAAACAAACATACGATCCTTCTAATGATTAACGGTTACTTTTGCCTGAGGACGCCTACAATGCCAGGGCTTGTCCTGCAAATATAGAGCCACGTGCACACCAAATCTTCTCCTACGTAGTCATGTTGTGCGCTTTATTGTGCGTATGCGGCACTCTGGAGAAAATTGTAATAGTTTCCTCAGTGGAATTAAATTGATCCTATAATATTGAATAGGGATGGAATGGAGTCGTATGCTTTTCTACCCGAGTAAGTCAGTTATGCGTTCTGCGTTAAGCCAACGTCGAGCAATTAGATTGAACTTGTAATAATGAATAGGGATGGAATAGAGTCGTATGCTTTTCTACCCGAGTCAGTCAGTTATGCGTTCTGTGTTAACGTCTAGCAGTTGACGTCGTTTGACTGAAATGATGATGAAGTTGATAATGAGGAACTAGGCACTGGAAACTGTTTACACAGCATCGTACCAGGGTGTTTTTGGAGATCAAAGTATCTCTTAACATCTTATGACTCCTGGACCCACTTCAGTACATAAAAACATACTTTTTAGAAATTTGTTTAACATCCTTCAGTCGTGCTTGTCTTTTCTATTTGAAATATGCTCTAATTTTTTTTATCTTTTGTTTTACGAATGTTATTGTTGTGGTTTATTGAAAGGTTTTTGTTTGATTTTGGAGCTGAACTGATGATTGTTGGACATCGAGGTTCATCTTCAGATTAGCTCTATCCTCTAGAACTGGTAACATCTTTATTGAATAAGATAGGAATTATTCAAGTGTAAATTACTGAAAGAACAGGAGCTATCGCGCAACTTAATGCACATCAAAGGGACTGAAGCGTCTATATAGACGCATATATTTATACTTTCACCACATGCATTAACTAGAGATTACGGCGAACACTTAGGATGAACAAAGGTGAAAGGCTGTGATCAAGTGTTTTGCACGCTTCAGCCACCGCTTTGATTTATGTAAATTGCCTCTACGCCGTGCCTACACTATCGGATACACTCTCCGCCAGAAGTAAATTCTGCTTTAATAGAAAGATATTTAAAATCTACTTCATTAAGTGTGTTGCATAAATTTGATATAAAATTACCCTGGACAAAGGGTTTCCTTAAGTCCAGGGTAATTATATGTATCATTCCAAATATAACGACGTACGAATATCATTAGTAAAAGTCGCAGTAGTCTTAATCTGGCCCGAAGATTATACTAGACTCGTGCTAACCTCAAACACAAATTATCTCATTAATAAACCTTGCTTATATTATATACTGGTTGTGCGTAGACTTCATATAATTTAAAGCCTGTATGTTGCCGAGGACTAATAGCTTAACAACAAGTTTCATCAAATAACAAACAACAACAAGTTTCATCAAAATTCGTACAGTAGTTTTTGCATGAAAGCCTGACAACTGACAAACTGACAAATATTTGAAAATGTTTTTTTTGGCTTGTGTTGATTTTTTTTGGTTTTTAATCAATGTACAGAATTAAACCCCTCTTCAGTTTTATTACATGTACCTATAGATAATTGGCCTACCTTTACTCTTATGATATCGCAATCTAATTAACTAGCGGACGACCTTGTTGGCAGTCCTAGCCCTTCATTCCCTAAGGTAACCTACTCTAAACCTTACAACCCTACACTGAGCCCTCTTGTTAAAAAAAATCCCATTTACAATTTCCATATTTTTAGGATTTCTCCGTATTGTTCTAATTCCTATGTGAAAATTAGCGTTACAAGCAACTGCCAGGCAGTAAAAAAAATCACCTATTTGTATTTACTATGTGTAGGTTTGAGTGATGACTCCCCTGGTTTGATACCTCCGTCTTAATTATTCCTGCATCAATTACTTCAGTGCTCGTATTCATGACAAGGTAGCCTATGATTCTTTTATTGTAAGGAAAGACAAACAATCCGACATCTCCTAATGTTAAGAGAAAACCGTCTCCTATAGACACCTTTATTGGGATGTTTAGTCACTTGCATAATTGTACTGGCTACCATGCCCTCGAAACAAGAGTACGGCAATTAAAGGAAGTACTGATTCTATTGCGGCAGGAATAAGTAAGGGCGTGGTGCCAATCCGAGCGTCATTGTAGAACTCTACCACCTAATTAAATTACACAAAACTCCCACTCAGTTTCTAGGTTGGAAACGCGTTTTTAACACTGTTAACTCATATAGCGACGGTTACCTCTTACCATCAGACCGACCGATCGACCGGTACAATTCAAAAATGTTTTTCATGAAAAGAAACGAAGACCCTTTGCGCATGTTAGTACTTGATTACCGGTAGGTACTCGATTGCTTTAAAGAGCATGCGTTGTTTTATTCTATCTAAATTGAATACTTGCAATCGGACACAAAATAAAAATACAATGTCTTTACTATGAGACATGCTTATCTCGATAGTAGCCTTTGAGAAAAGCCGTTAAATAAAGTCTGTTTGGTTTTATTATATCTGGTAGAATGCAGCGCCTGTTTACTGTTGAGGTAAAGATACATACATCTTTTTTTAATTAATGGAAGTAATTTATTAACTAACTGTATCGAAACTTTGTTGTTTTAGGCTGTTATTTTATTTATTGATTGAAACGTAAAGTTAAAACATACATTGGCAATCACATGCGTCAGAAAAACGGGTCCCAGGATATTTGTTTTCTGTCCAATATCATAAAATGGCTACAATACCGCGAAAGTATAATTAATATGACATTTATTAATATCATCGAGCCTGTTATCTCCAAATGGATAATCAGATGCGAAACCAGTACACACTTACGTGTCACTAGTATAGTTACCTACGATTAGCCGATTGAAGTCCCATGGAGTGTTAAGTGGCTAGCCTGTCCACATATTTGGCCCATCTGGACAGTTAAAATTTCCAGAAAAACTCGACCTGAGAATTGAACCTAGGACCTCGTACATCAGTACTGACCCAGTAGTGCTAGACCAACGAGACGATAAATACGAGAAGATTAATATTATAGGGAATTCTAAATTATTTTAACTCGTGTGACTTGTTTGAAAAATATTAAAATACTAGATGCATCGGGCATCCCGCACTCTGCTACGTAAATAAAATGTTTTATGTTAATCCTGCGGGATTTAAAGATAAACACTTATTAAACACAAGCACAAAAAACCCGATTGCAAAAAGAATCAATTC
>DVZW01000376.1:0-10788 GCA_018237805.1 Mesosemia grandis
ATTCCTTTGACTTATAAAGACTTGACAAATGAAAGAAATAATTGATTGAATCAGGCATCACTTTGCGGAAATCCATTATTCAAAGACGTAACCAAATTACTTCACAACAATTCCGCACCACATGCAAAACATGCGAAAATACATTCCACGTACCCTCTACCCCGCCACCGAGGCAACCTTAGGGGTAGACTGTACGCTACGCAAGCAGAGAACAAACTTTGTACTCTTAAATAAAAGAAAATTGATGTACTTTTCATAGTTAGGTACATACATGGGACACCACGACGTAAATTTAACGTGTGGGTGGTGTGTGGAAACTGGGGAATGGTCATTAGAGTACGGAAGTAGAGGTCACTGGCTACCACGAGACCGGAGGACGTTGACTCTGGCCAAATTTAAACTGTCCATTACGGCTAAAATTAGAAACAAAGAACGAACTACGTAAAAAAAATATATGCCTACTTGCCAATACACTGTAAAAATAATAAAATATTAATAAATAATTTTTAAAGCGATTTCTAATTTGAACGGGATGCCTTAGTGATCATGATCACGA
The DNA here is from genome assembly GCA_018237805.1 of Mesosemia grandis. Lineage (NCBI taxonomy): Eukaryota > Metazoa > Arthropoda > Insecta > Lepidoptera > Riodinidae > Mesosemia > Mesosemia grandis. The sequence goes on from DVZW01000376.1 coordinate 557, forward strand.
TCCTTGTGACTAGGTCGAAATATAGGCATATTGAGTGTAACTGATTGTGATTTTGTAAAGATGGGTAAAATCTAACCCAACCATTCGCGTCAGAATTGACTTCTCAAATAGGAAACTGGCAGAAATAGTAATGAACTCGCTTCTATGACACGTCAAAACAATACAGCAAAGGGTCAGTTTCATTATAATTTAAATATTAATGAATGAGCCGCAGAAATTCGTGTGTACTTTTAGTGTTCACTCAACTACCGAATTTCACCAACTCCTGACGACAATGTACATTCACGTCCATGTCCTATAAAATAGTGCATGATAACTACGTTTTTACCACGAACTTATACCGTTAAATGCCAACGACGTGAGCCTCGTCGCTATCTTTGGAATTCCAACGGGAGGGAAGGAAAGAGAAAATGAGTAGAAATGGGATGACAGGATCAAGTTATTAGGGATAGAAGTCACTGCGTAGGACGAGAGTAGAAATTGGGAAATTAAATTCTCGGAGTACTGAAATTGAGACAGAATCTTCAATAAGGAATACAATACATAGACCGAAGCTGCTGCTTATCCTCTGAATAGAAATTATAAGATATCTTATATGACACACACGGAAAAATTACTCTAGACCGCCACCACACACCCATGTATAATAACTATGCACTATTTAGATTAATTCCCTATTAGATTCATTCTATGATTTGTCAGGTGGCGTGACTGGCAATATAATGTGTCAATAAAATAATATTTCTTTTGTTTTATTTCTATATCGAACTATCGCTATAAAAAAGTATTTTTACAAAGAAATCTTGATTAATACACAGGATACGACAGTTTAGTCCTAAAATTGAGGTAGGCAAATTTATCCTGTTATTGCTGGCCTTGTCTATTGACCTCAAGCAGGAGCTAGTTAAATCTCAGCAAGCACTTGTAATACACTAGTTAAAAGCGGGTTGAATAGCGGTTGAATAGTTAAAAAGCGGTAAGCATTCAACGTATTATTTTTCGATAGTTTATAATAAGTCCAATGTAGCAAACCATCAATTTGTGAACGAAACGACAAAGTTCACAATCTGTCTGATTTTCGTTACCAGTCAAATTGTAAAACAGTCCCGACTGGTCAGTCGGTATTAGTATTAGACACGGTTAGGTTAGATCAGGTTTTTTACCTTTGTATTATACCTAAATATAATCTAACCTTACCTTGTACATTGTATAATTATCAGAAAAAAAATACAATTTAACGGTTGACCCTGGACAAATTATAAAACTAGGTATCAAACAATGTATATAGAATTGTAAATGATTTGTAGGTACCTGATATGGTAACAGGGTTGCCAAATGTTACGTCACGTGGCGTACAAGTACTGTATCTTTACTATTTACTATTGTGACTTTCACATCTTCCTACTCTGTCGGAGATAGTGAATATTCCGTGGAGGGCGTGACGATATTTTTCATTCATATTCACGAATCTATATTACCACGAAATCACCGTCATAATGAACAACTCTATATTAACGAATCCAACAGCTCTGATATGCCTAATTTTTAAAACAATGATGTCATTGTGTGTTTGTTAACATGACTTATATCGCGCAGTTGGCAGAATATCGAACGTTTTAACACATTAATTAAATCACGTTTGCAAACATGTCAATGTCGGATTTGCGAGGTTTACTAAACAAATACATGCGATCGTGTTTATTGGTCGTATTTGGGTTTTGTTTAGGCACATTTATATAATGCTGTCTAAACGAACTTGAAGTAATAAACATTTTTGAAAATACCGTACACCTACGACGATTTAATCACGTCAAAGACTAGGAATACGTCACGTTTCCGTATATATCTAGTATATAATATTATAAATGCGAAAGTTTGTTAAAATGGATGTATGGATGGATGTTTGTTACTCTTTCACGAAAAAACTAGTAGACGGATCTGGACCAAATTTGATGCATAGATAGATAACATCTTGGAATAACATATAGGCTACTTTTTATCCCGGACAAGTTAACAGTTCCCGTGGGATAGCTTTGTTTGTGTTTTCCACGCGGACGTAGTCGCGGGCGACAACTAGTCTAATATACAGCTTAATTTCTCGGGAACATATGTAATGATATGAGACGATTAATAATCGTTTACTCCTCTAGAGTCAAAACTTGATTAGAGTCATAAATGGTTTTGGATCACATGTGTTCAAATGTAAGGATATCTTTTCTAATATTATAAAAAAGAGTTTGTTTGATTAAACGCGCTAATCTCAGTAACCAATGGTTCGAATATAAAATTGAAATTGAATTTATTCGAATCTAAGTTTGAAATAAAATAATTTTTGTATTGGATAGTCCATTTATTGAAATAGGCTACAAAAAATTTACTACGTACACAATAGGGATATAATTATATAATCTAGGCAGATTTATTTACGGGTAAGCTGAGAGAACTGATCATTCATACACGTCTGTTTTGCTTTGCCCACATTAATTGCTCTTTTCGTGTAGGTACTCATTTCAGTTTAAATATATAGGACAAATTACACGAATTGATCTAACCCCAAACTAAGCAAGTTATTTGCTTGTGATATGGGTGTTAGTCAACGATATCAATGCATAGAAATACATATATAAATACCGTAATAAATTTATTAAAACATCCAGACCCAGAAATACGGACATTTATGTTCATCACACAAATGTCTGCCTCTGTCAAGATTCGAACCCGCGTCGTCGGTCGACGGTCGGCGCCGTTAGGCGTGTACGCTAACCACTCGATAAACGAGACGGTCATACGTCAAACTTCTTAATATCATCAGCTAATCGTTGGTACACACTGGCACCACTAGTGCGTACAAGTTTCACCTTCGGGAATAATGGGTGTGATGATATTTATTTATTTTTATTAGAATTATTGAATTTGTAAGGAAATCTCAAATTCACCTGAGTTCCGATTGTATTCTTTTCTCTAGTATATAAGAAGGTGGAACATCATAGTCGTCTGTTTTAGGTATTTATGCGCGGGAACTGTACGACTGCCAGCAAACTTTGAAGCATTCCAGAATAAAGAGCAACTATGGAGCAAAGTCAAACGAGGTAAGTAGTCAATTCTTGAACCTTTCAAATATTTAAAACAAATACATTTGTTCATACATACAACACCCTGTGATCGCGCATAAAAAGTATATATTCTTCAACCGTAATAATCATAGATTAACGAATTTTAGGTCTCCGTCCAGAAAGGTTACCCTCGTTTTCTGACGAATGCTGGAGTATCATGCAAGCTTGCTGGGCAACAGAACCCCATCACCGGATTCTTTTAGGGGACTTACAGCCGAGGTTAGAAGCTATTCTGCAAAATCCAGATCAACATGATCTTCAGTCTGAACGTAAAGAGGCAGGACATTTGTGTTATGATAACACACAAGATTCTCTCCACATGAGCGGATTGAATAACTAAGGTATAGTATTTTGTCTTACTACAACTGAAGGTTAGGGTACTGAGGAGATGAATGCAAACATGTGTACGAATTTCGGGATGGTACAACCTTTAGACTAGGATGTTAAGTCTCTGGCATAAATCTACCGGCTACCTTACCTTCCAAACCGGAATACGACAATTACAAACATTGACGTTATTGCGACTGGGACATCTAAGGCGTTGGCACCAATCTCGGTGAGTCATTGCAAAACCTAGTATCCACGATGGTGGTGACTTGTTTCACTTTTGCCTCTAAAAAGTGGCTGGCCATAAAATAGGATGTGTCATGCTGGTTCTTGCATACAGTAGGTGGGTGGGTGGGAGACCTTGTTTATGCTACGTTAGACTCTCTTGTAAACGCAGACGTAACCTTGTCTGCGTTCGATGGTCGTCGTGACCTCGTAGTCATTTTTTACACATCAACGGTATGAAAGAATACGGAAAACGGAAAAGAGTATCGGAGGAGGCATATGTGTTAGAAGACATTTTAAAGATATTAACTGGACTAAACGCGAAATTATTGCACTCACTTATATAGCTCGACGTTTCGACCAAGTCATGAACTAAACAGCTCACTTAAAACGACGAGTTTTCCACAAGTTGTGCAAAATTACGCCATTTGTCCCGTGTTAACGGGCTAAATATGTAATAAAGATATAAATCTTTAAATTATAATAGAATGCGTTAGTATGAAAATTCGGTGACGGCGCTGCCCATAGCCTGGGTAATCATTGGTCCATTTTTACAATCAAAATCAATATAATTTATCTATGTAAACTTTTTTAGAGTATTTATACATAGTCAAAATTGACTCTACCTGCGGTTCGGAAAACTGGTTCTGTGAGGAAGAACAGACAAGAAACCACACAGTTGCCCTTTTTCTTCAAAATGTACAACTAAAATCATAACAATACCAATGGCTAAAGATAAGACTGTTGACGTCCTAATCCGGTACCGCACTTTCTCACCTGAATTTCACAAAATTACTATCTACCCTCCAAGTTTTATTAAATTTAATTTTTGTTCTAGGTTCCAAGAAATATAATTTTGATTTCTGGCTGTTAAAGAATGTATATATATGTATATCGAACTTTTTCTGCATAATATACAGGTTGATTGTTATGTGAGAACTTAGTATAGAATAAGTATATTATGATGTCTTCAATTTTAAATGTGTCTTAAAAGCAACCTTGAAATTAATATTTATGATTATTTGGGTGAGGATTAGTCAAATGCTAACAACCACCAATCTTCCTAAAAGCATGCACGGTTTTGGCGATTGCTTATAATTTAGTAGGCTTGGTTTTATGGTGATAATAATGTTTTGGTTACGACCGTGGTGATGAGAGGCTCGTTACCGTCCTACAAAAGGAATCTGTTACACATGAAAACGTCGTTACTGCCTTCCCATCAGACACATGACGTGATTGTTTGAATCCGTGAAATGTGAATATGTAGTAGTCCTCTCTGCGTATTCCGGAAGGGACTTGGCGTTATTATATAATAATAATAATTACTTATGTTTTGTTCAAGATTCCATATCCCTTCGGGGGAAAGGCCCATTCTTTTCAATAACTTCAGATTTCAAATGAATCTCGTACGCCTTAATACTGTTCTATCACTTCAGATGTTGAGTTAAAATTAATCAGTGATTCATATTGGCAAATTAAAGGTTCTCAAAAAGTTTATTAAAGCGACTTATATTATGTTTGAATGTGTGGCTACTATAAATTTTAATTTTAAAATGATGAAAATCTATTGATGTGTATGAAGAATGTAATTTGGGTTATATATATGGAGTTATTTTGGTTTAGATATACATTGCGTAATAGCTATTAAACGATTATAAATAACATAGATACAGAAAGTATAACATCAGTGCTTATCAAAGTCGTGCTCCGGTTTTGAGGGTAAGGGAGCCGGTACACTTACTCAAGAGATTAAACAACCCAGACAAGGTTGGCCTTGGTGTCTACAAGCGACGGTTATCTCTTAACATCAGGCAATCAGTTTGCTTCTTTCACTTTCTAAGGATACGATAAATGTAATAAATATCAGATTATGATAAAAGAATATAAATGTAAATCCTATAAAAAAATATGAATATAAATATAAATTATTTATTTTAGGTGACTATGTTTTATAGTATCTTTAAATAAAAAATCGTCACTCTTATATTCTTAGAGAAGGTAACGTAGCATATTTGAGTTGAAAATAAATTCTAATAAATACAGTAATTTAATTAATTCAAATATATAGCAAATTAATGCTATAATTATATTGCGACTTAATGCGGTCCCCGTATTGTCACATGAAATGTTAAATGTTATCAACAAATTGTTCATTAACCACTTTCGAAAAAAATAAACAATTTTTTGAACAAAATAAATTTCTCGGATGTTGATCCTATAAACATCAAACATATCTAGACATCATGCCACATTGGCTATTGCTACACTACCTATTATTAGCAATTGCTATTGTGGGATTATGATGAGAAATATAATGTGTCGATTTGTTCCTTTACTATATAATACTTATTTAGAAGTCATGTCTAATAAAATAAATACTTTTCTTTTGGAAAGTGCATTTCAAAAGAATAGCGTATTTTATTAAACAACGGAACCGATGGAGTTAAGTCCGCCCCTGACGCTCGAGACGTCACAAAAATCGTCATAAAAATGTTAAAAAATAAATAAAAACAAAAAATAATGTTGACCGTACTGAAAAGACGATTGTGTCGCTCTCTGGATTCCTGTGAGGTGCGTAAGTAGTTCAATCTGGTTGTAGTTTACATTATGAGTATGTAGATGGCCGAATTGAAAGGGTGTAAATAGAGGTAAATACAATAAAAGAATGGAGTAAAAAGTATATTCTGAATTTAAACTGGACAGAGATCCAGCTAAGAATGGAGAAAATGTAATTATACTTTGAATTAATACTTTATTGAAATGATCACAATATCCTTTATAGAAATCATATTTGATACTACAATTCATTAGTTTGGATTGATTTTATTTTAGTAGTTTCGCGCACCTATTTATATTCGCTTTAAACTAATTCTTTTTGAAATTAGTATGAAATGTTATCTTTTATATAATGTGTTTAATTTATATTAAACTTAGATAGCCGCGTAAATCTAAGATTAATATTTGAATAAATGAATGGGAGACCCTCAATATTTAGACCTAGTTGCATAGATTGTGATCAGTTGTCATGCCCACGATCTAACTGGTTATAAAAATCGGCATCAATAATTAAAAGTGTATTCCGTTAATATAAGTAATGATGTTATCCCGTAGATTAATCTGTAACTCGGTTTCGGAGTCGAATAGTATATCCGTAACATCCTATGTTTATTAACAACATTTCGTGATATTCAAAATAAGGCATTTTTCCGAATAAGGCGTACTTCATGCGGTACTATATCACTTATCTTTGCTACGTTGTTCTTTATATTCTTGTTATGTATGTTAAAAAAAATGTCTATGCTTATAATAGGTTTGCCTAACTTTCTATATAGTTGATGTATCGAGAATTGACAATCTAAAGTAGTAATGTCGATAGGGCTATTGATAGTTTTGGAATTTAATAATACTATAATATCGATAATATCTATCGAAAAATTTATAATACGATAAAGGACAATATCGACATTATTGTGCACTGATGTTATTTAATTTAATACTATCATTATTTAATTGATATTTTAAGATAAACTCGCTTATACTATTTGACGTTCATTATTTAATTTATTGGTTTTATCTTTTTAAGGCATGAAAATGTCAAAGCGGTTAGCTAATAAATTAATAGACGTGAAATTTTAAAATATGATGATTATATTTCATCTAATGACGACCGACAATGGAAAGTCTAAAATTTAAGTAAACAAAGATTTAAGTTTACTGCAATCCCTATCAATATTATAGACATTATCGATAGTAATGTAATAATTAAATACCATCATTCGATTAGAAATCGAAGCCACTATCAATCGTTAGGCAACCCTAATACCAAAAATAAAATTCCAAAATTATGTTTGTTATAATTATATATAATAAATTCCTAAATTATTATTGTTGGTGATTCATTATTGAACGCTATTGTTTTTGTTATTTGAAAAATATATTATAATTTTAGCTAGTCAGTGTTAAATAGCATTAGGCCATGCTGTTTTTAAATTTTTGCCATTAATCTTTAAATATATTTAGCAGGACTAAACGCTCAATCACTGCACTTGTGAGATGCTCGGTGTTTCGACTACGTTACAATGGTCTGCTCGAGATCAATTTTCATCTATCCTTTTCTGGAATCGCCGATGCAGTTGGCTCGAGCCATTTGTAACTCGGTCGAAACTTCGGCCTTCACACAAATAAGTGCAGTAATTACTGGGTTATAATTGATTGAATTAGGCGTTACTTTGCGAAAATCATTGTTCAAATACCGAAACCAAATTAATTCGCAACAATTCCGCAATACATGCAAAACATGTAAAAACAGTGTGTATGGAGTGTGTTGTTGCATGTATTGTGGAATTGCTGCGAATTATTTTGGTTTCGGTTTGAATTACTGGGTTTGTTCCTTTAATATCTTTTAATTATTATAAGGTTAATATTAATATGTGTTGAAGATTTTTGTAAAATTGATTAACTTTCATTTGTCCAAGACTATCGTATTTCTGTGATAATTATAAGTGAACTTGTTTTGTTAAAAACTCCATTCCACATAACTATTTCATCATTTCGAAATGGTTAAACTAACAATCTCGTAACCTGCCTTTGAATAAATATTGTAGTATATTTTAAGTAGTAGGTATATTAAGTTGTAAGATTAAAATCTAAAATCAACCTAAATTAAAGCAAACGAGTTAAAGGAAGTTTTGATGTGAATTACACTGGTATGATTATATGATTGATCATCGGGTAATCCTTAATGATAGGATTACCTGATGATCAATCATGTAATCATACCAGTGTAGTTCACATCAAAAACTTCCTTTAACTTACTAGTTGCAGCCGGCGTGCGTTGCTTTGCATATCATATCAAATTTAAAGAAATCACAAAAACAATACTGAAACCTTTTTCAGAGATTTCTGAGCAGTTTACCTTACTATTTCAGAGCAAAGGACAAACAAACAAACTAACGTTAATTGGTATTTATATATACATGAACGAGACTCTTACACTGTAATTCTTATTATTGGTGCTGATATTTCAACATAGTTATATGGATCGTGGTTACGGCGAGACTTTTTTCTTTTGCTAATCTCTTTTTTTCTATCTCTTGCTGTCATTATCTCTGAGGCACTATGTTATGATAGACTGCACTTAGTTCTTTGTACACTCTCGAACTGTTGGTTTTTTTGGAATAACGACGACTAACAATTGGATCCCATGCTTGAGTCAACTTAAAACCGTCCCATCTATTAAAATGTTTAAAATTTTCTTGATCTCAATAGCTTCTTGTATCGAGTGTGGGCTATAATGAGGTTTCATAGAAACTATACGTGGACTATTTAATTTTATCCAATGGGTATTAGTTACATCCAAAAGGTATCCTGGTAGAGCAGACGTAATCGTGCCATTCTTTTCAACTGCGCTGATAAGTTTCTTAATGCGAGTAGGTAGGTTAATTTGGTCTGTCATGCCGTAAATGTATGGTAGAATGCAGTCTCGTCTTGACGAGTATCCATATGCACTGGGATGTAATATCAAAAGTGAATCGTGGAGTATACAGTTTATTGTAAAAAAAAATGTTGAAACACCAGGTTTAACTTGTGTTCTTGTGTTGAAAATGTTCCTTTCAACTCAGTTTTATGCTGTAACTATAAAGTATATCGAGTAAACCTGATATTGTTATAGGTAATTAATATTACTGCAATATAATTACTGTAATACTGTAATATAATTACTACTACTGTAATTAAAAATGTCGATTAAAACTGATTTGTGTGTTAATGTTGTAAGGATCAGTATTAAGAGCTTATGTAATGACATTTCCAGCGTCGAATATTATATTTTGATTACTATCGTCGTTTTATTTCAATGGCATGACGCATCTTCGCCATTATCCCCAACATTCAAAATAAAACCGTTAGATCGGTTTTCATTTTGAAAGTTGTGGATAATAACGATGCAGCGTGATTTTTTGCGTTTTAGCTATAGGTATTTTTGTATAAGGACATTGGATTAAACACGAGACCATTTTTTACGTGTAAAATGCGTAGAAATATGGCAAAACGCAATCGCAGAAAACGTCTCAAATAAATAACAATCAGCGACATCTATCAAATTAATAAAGAACCAAAATAGGTAGTTATGATATTCTGAATTAAAATGACGTGTTTCCTATAGAAGGGATCAGGTAAGCTTTCTGTTTCTTTGCTTCCCTAATTATCTTGATGTCCGCAAACTCATAACTGCGATCCATCAGCACGGCGCGATGGCCGGCAACGTACATTTAATCTCATATACTTATTACAATAATATAAAATGCCATCGCCAATTCGTTTGTAAAAAGTTCAAACTGAAAGGATCAGCTAGTAGGATCCTAAAACTTTTGAAATATTGAATAATAATATAATAGACAATGACATACAATAAGCGTAGGTACGTCCCTTCCATTTTCCCAATTTCTGGTGCGAGTTGAAAATTGAAGTTTTAGTTGGTGTACTATTTCAGGTCTGGAAATATGACGTGCGGCAATGTATTATTACTCAAGAAATTTTGTAAATCCGGAATTATTACATCTCAAAGCG
>DVZW01000377.1:0-10786 GCA_018237805.1 Mesosemia grandis
GCCGTGACCACGATTCATGTAACTAGATTGAAATATCGGGATCAATAATTAAAACCCCAGTGTGAGTAGCCCTTTAATGTAAATATGAATGTTGGGATTTCGCGACGATTACGTTTAAATTTATTTGTTTTAATTTTAAAGTCGTATAAAAACTGCTCCAACTAAGTTATAGTGTGTGCTCCAACATGTTTAATTGTGGTATTGTCTCATTGTGAGCACGAATTTATTGACAGCCCTAAGACAAAAAGGTGATCTTTTTATATAGCATATATATAATAATAGTATAGGAATAATGTGTTTTTATTATTATACAGCCCATTTTTTTTATGATACATGCAGGTAATCAAGCAGACGGTTCTTCTGATGGTAAGAGATAACCGTCGCCTATATACTCGGTGTTAGGGGTGCGGTGCCAACTTTGAAACTGGGATTTTAAATCTCTTGCGTAAGATAATGAACACGCCCGATATGACGATAGACTTGCCGAATACGATAAAAAGACATACTTACCTAATTTTTATTTCATGTAGATTTTATTAAGATTACACGAAATTAATCTAAAATATGTTTTTGTGACGAGAACGCCCTATGATTGGATAAAGGCTCGTGACGTCAAATCAATGCTAAAACCAATTAATTTCATTAAATATTGTAAGATTGACATCGTCTTGGTTTAAAAGTAGGTGACGTCAAACTATCACGTGTGCCGCGTCATTACAGTGATAGCGTTTTTTCCGCAGTGTTTGTGATTTTAAACTTTTATATTTTTATTGACGATATAAAATATTTTTCGGAAATATGAATCTCATGTTTGGTAATGAAGAATAGTTTAAATTATTTATTTATTTTTGGTTACTTATGTCATTTAAAAAAAATTTTTGCACCTTTCAGATCAATACCATATCGTGATCCACTCTCTCCGGTATTACCGACTAATATGAAACACCTTAAATCCAAGAACTATGGGTTTGGGGGCTTGCCGCGGTATATCGAGAAAGCTTCTTCCAAAAACAGATCCCAATCTTTACGCCTAAACTCCGCCTCCGGTTACTTATACATGAACGCTAAAGCCAATGACTTCCAATTAGATCCAGATGACTTCCGCGAAATCGTAGCGAAAAGACGCGAACAGTTGCGAAAAGGGATGATGACTTACAACGATCAGTATTTAAACCCATATAGCAACGCATTTAACCAACTGGATACCAGTCCACATAGCTCTTCCTTATACTCAATGAACATCAGATCAGACAACCGAAGCAATGATCCCTTAGTAGACGATTACGATTCAGAAAAGTCAAGCTACGCTAGACGGAAGCTGATGAAGAACATCGCGAGGAATACTTCCAATAAACGCATGGATAACTACTTCTATGACGATGCTGTCTTGCATTTCGACGACGAATACGCATTCGACGGGTCAATTCTCTTCGCGAAACGAAGAAAATCAATGGATAAAAAGTGGGATGAATTCACATGTGAAATGCCCAAGACGTACGCGATAGACCAGATCTCCAACGACGGGAGTTACGGATACTACTTACCCGATGACGATGAGCAGGAGTGTTTCGTGAACGACACCCTTACATTCAACCTGCCGCCGCACAGAGCAAGTATTTAGTGTTGTGCCAATGACAGTGCCAAATTAGGTTAGTAAAAATGGGCCAATTAATTTATTGACTATTTGCGGGTAGATTGAAATTTTAGCTTTTACACATAGTTTAGAACGCGTTTTGTATTAAGCTTGGCTTCCTGTAGATATTGTAAAATAGTATCTCGCGCATAGAAATGGTTACTTTTTATTGTAAAATTTGTATTGCCATTACAACCGTAGCTCGTCCATTACCTAATAGCTGGCACAGATGCATATTTTTGTCAACGATTATACTAGCATTTATTATATTAACGCTAAATATCAAATTTGATTGCAACTTGATTTTAAAGTCAAATAGATATTTTTTTATGTTCGTGTATATATGGTGATATAAAGATATCCTTAAGTGTAATTTTCTTACGAATACTCTTCATTAATAATTCTTCTACAATTTCTATTCCTACTGTTTGGGTTTGATACAGTGGATTAAAATATTTAGTACCATTTCAACCGCAGTTCGTCCATTATAGATGTACAGATAAAATTACTTCCCAATTTAAAGAAGTGATGGAGAAACCACCTTTATACCCAATGAATTAACGTTCATAATTCATTGTCTTATACATATTCGTTTAGGAAAGGGCTATTTCTTTATTCTATACAAATTGTGATATTATGCTTTAATTTAGTTCGGGTATACTTTGAAGATAAAGCTATTTGCTGTCTGATACAAAATATATTAAAAATTATTCTCTCGTATTCATTAATTAACCAATTATATTTATTTATTATCCCATATTCATTAAGATTCGCTAAATTGTTGGATCTCGACTACATTTGTAATTAGTTTTAAATACTCTAGTTATCTATAGCTGCAAAAAGACAAAGATGAAGGACTTACAAAACCTACTGAACTGTTTTAACTTTGCATATTAAAAGATATTTTAAAACCGTCTTATATCAGATGAGTAGGTCAAAAGCGAAATTGATTTCTGTTAATTAAAAAAGTTGACTTCATTGTCATTGTATTAAAAGTTCAGAATCAATCATAAAAGGCCACAGTGGTCCTGACCGCTTCTTGTCTGAGAATGTTTGCTTAATTTATCTTGAATCTTTTCACATTGAATATGATACCGTTGGTGAAAAATTAGCGTACGTCTAGTTTGAGCTTGACTAACACCCCGTATTGCCTTTGCGAACCAAATTGCAGTCTACATAATGAATGGATAAATATCATAATCGTACGGTAACTTATTAAAATCTTGTTAATAATGGTTGTGAAATCTTAGAGGAGAGAACAAATCGCTTTCGACTAACAGAGTAAGCAAATAGAAAATGACAACGTTGTATGTTAAACGGTGTAGTACGTTGTTTCCAGAAATATATTTATATTGAAGTTACAAACTCATCGAACCTGCTTCTATATATACGACACGCCCTGCCTTCCCTCAACTTCCGACTCCAAGTCATGATGACTAGTGATTACTATGATTGGAAGTGGAACAGAAATAAAACTAAAGCCATATAAGAGATAAATTTAAATGTTCATTCGGATTTTTACCCTCTTACACTTATATAATTAATTCTTGGTCGTGATTATTGCTTTAATAAAACATGTGATTACTTTGAGGGAACGATACAAGAAGTTCTTAGGCAGCATTAAATAATGTGTTAAAAATTTTAAACAGTGCAACACACTGGAAAATTCAGATTAACTATATGACATGATATGGAAAATGTTTCTTCTAAAATTTATTATAATAACCTTTCATTGTAGTCTATTAGGTAGAAAAAATGTTTAGTAAACAGAAGTGTCTGTTATGACATTATTGTTTTTTATATAAATGAAAAAATCCTACTGATAAGATTTATAAAAATTAAAAAAATATTGTAATTTTTCAATCATTAGTTATTACTAGTGTTGCCATGCTCAATGGTATGAATTCGACCATGTGTTTTTAATATTTTTTATAGATAAAATAAAAAATCGTATATAGCTATAAAAAATAAGAAAAACCGGCTGATAGAGGAGAAAAATATAACTGTTTTTGCTAGGAAGACTATATAAAAATGTTTAATTTTATTATATGTAACTATAATTCTGTTCAAATCCTAATTTAAAATATTACAGTACAACTGTTTTAACATGTGTAAATGAATATAATTTAATAAAATGGTGGTGCATATGTTTTAAATAATTATGTGAAACAAACCAACTATTTAAAGCCATGATTATAAATTAAAATAATTATTATAATATGGAATATAATTATTAAAATTAAATTTGCTTCAGCTATTGTGCCAAATATTAAAAAATATTAAGTTTTGCATGTGCCAAAAATTTACAAGTGACGAATTTTCAAAATTATAAGGTTTATTAAAATCGTGATTGTAAATCAAATTAATTGTTATATATTGTTCTTTAAGTTTTAAAAGTTTCCAAAAATTTTAATTATTAAATTAATTTAATATTACGAGTAAATGTAACTAACTGTAAGTTATATGATACCAATTGTAAAAAATTAATTATAGTTAACAAACATGTACATTTCGGGACTGTAAGCGTACATCACATGTAAATTCGTAATTTTTGTACCTACTACCTACTACACATGTGAAAATAAATTTATTGTTAAGCTTTGCTTAATTTTACAATTACATAAAATTATACATTTTATGTATTTTGTAATTATCTAATTTGGAACATGGTTTGCTAAATAGCAGATTAAACAAATACAGGCGCCTTTCTCTTCAGTTATAACAAAAATGGTAGCATGCATGTACATATATGTACATGTGGTATTTTCGGAAATGCAAGAAATATTTATTTAAAAAATATTATCATACATTTTGTTCAACGTACTTACATGGTAGGTAGAGCCAAATACATATTGTGACTAATTCAATTTCAGATAAGTTTAAAGTAATGTATCGCGTAAATGAATATAATCTCTGTAAACCTTTTATTTTTATGGGTTACTATTAAAAAGATTTCATTATTTTTTGTAATATGCTACACTGGATTTTCATGCACCTTGTCAAAAAGAATTAAGTAGATTTAACATGCCAATCGGCACATGAATAGAATTAGATTCATTATTAGGCTTGAAAATTGTATATTTAGGACAATACTTTCACTGCTTAGCCATTTTTAAATATACACCAAGTCTCAAAGGTCTAAGAAGCCCCATTTTATAACAGTTGAATAAAAGTATAAAGAATCGAAGTCGAAAATTTTTTAAGAATATGGTGCATGTATTATGTTAAATATATGCCTATTGTCTATAGTACATAGTTATGCATTTAATGAATACAATGGACAATAGACAGTAAGAAATATATTCACAATATTAATGCAAGTATCATAGCCAACAGAGACACATCTATAATTCGAATTAAATTCGCGATATCTGTTAAGAATACCATAGGCAGTAGACATATGTTTAAGACGCGAAATAGATTTGCGGTATCTATGCTTTTAATATATACCATAAACAATTGGCATATTATGTCTATCGTTTTGAATAGATTTTCGATATTCATGCGTTACTTAATTGTATAAATTTTTGCATAAAGTTGTTTTTAAATTATATCTGTGATTCCTACTATGTAGTTATTGTAAATTTATTTTATAAGTATTTATTATAATGTGCCATTTTTTATTGTATAATTACTTTATTATTCGTGAAATTTTTAATAGAGCTGGTACTGTGCCAATGATATCAAACTATTTAGTGTGTAGTTCACGGTGAATTTTATAGTATTTACAAGAGAACATAGGTTTCCATGGAACAACAGGACTTATGGGTGCATTTGGCACTGTTTCTATGATCCAATTAGTATTGACCCCAGTCACTGCGACACTTTTGTGCAAAAACCATTGATGAAGTTTTGGGTCATAGAGTATTTGTGTGGCAAATCGATATTGCCGCGCCCTCTGTATAAAAAAGTTGAACTATTTTTTCCATGCCAAAAGTTAATATGGCTCCATTATCCCATTCAAATTTATTTTCTCCTGTATTTACCTCGCGGATATACCGATCAATAATGTGTATAGTGTACTTAAGTAACGACAGAAAAGTACTAAAATTCAATTTTTTATAAGAAAAGATGTCTGTCGATTAGTATACTTTTTTAAATTGATTCCAACTGCACCAGCTTATCTTTGTATGTAATAAGGTTCAAAGGAGGATCTTGAGGCTGGACTGGTCTGGTCAAAGAAGATGAAAACATGCAAGTATGGGTTTCTAAAGTAATATCTTTCTCAGTAGTGTGGCCTCATATAATGATGAACTTTGTAGTCAGGATTAGTGGTTGTCAAGACAGGATGTGATATCAAATAGATCTCGATGAAAAGACTAAGATTTGCTCGAAACTTTATTTGTTAATTTTTAAAAGATTGCGTCATTGGTCTTGTTGTATCGTTGTTAGTATAGACGCAAGTTTTCCTGGGTTTTATCGCCTGGACGAATATATGAATTTGTCACTTTATTGGAAAACTTAACTGCCCAATGTGGTGACGGGCTTTAATATCATCATGGGTGCTCTGGTAACACTTGAGTGTACTTCTTCCTTTGTCTTTCGAGATAATTGGCGTGATGATATTTTAATTCATTTTGTTTTAAAAATACATTTGAATTTTACGATAGCTAAGCATTGTTTTGGGTTCAATTTGCCATGTCATAGCATTATTTAAAAAAATATTAATCTAAAATGTATAATGTTGTCACATGCTATAGTGTAGTAGTTAGTCCTGTAGACTAACTACAACAGGTCTTGGGTTTAATTCCCAGGCATTGGAAAATTGTGATAAGAAAGTGGAAATATTTAAAATTTTTCGCATAGCAGGAAAGGAACTTTTGACTAACCTTGTTAACAATTCACAATTGATTGTCAGTTTTTTTGTTTCATTTTAAAATGTATATGCTTGTTTTGTCACATGCATTATATTTTTATGACAATACAATTTTTTAAATGACAATCTAAAAAAACTTCATTTTCGCAGGCTTATTTTAGTAGTAGGTTAGTACTAAGCATACAAATGAATTTACATAAAACTTATTATTTTTTAGCACAAACATAATTTCCTATTTAGGCTGTAGAGCATGCGGCAGTGTATTTTATTCGTAAGCTTTTACGTATCTTCATACCCATTGTCCCATAGAAGTGTAGGGAGAGATCATTATTCCTCGTTCCACGAATTTACTTCGTGTATATTTAGTGAAAATATTGTTTTAAAACTAAACTTGTTTTATGAATACTGCTCATAGTTCAAATTTATAATTTATAAAAATACGACTTCTGTATTAGATATTTTCCACAAATTTTCCTAATGGCTTTTAACTTAACCACCCTTACATAATCGCTAGTTTTTAATATATCAAAGTTTTTGAAACTAACGCGTTAGGATATGTGGTAATATCTACGTATTTACCTCAATGGGCTATATAATATAAAGTCTAGATTCCATTTTAAATCATATTGACCAAATAAACAATATAATGATTACATTAATCATTGGAGAATGAAAACGAATATTTGTTATAATTGTAAAATAGTGTATGTAATACAATGATAAAATGAATTAAGTGCGTTTATATACGCCAGGCCAGTTTCTACTCTCAATGCGTGTTTAGACTTGGAATCATTGTTTGCGATCACGTCCAAATTGCTTCGCATGCGTGATATTGTATTATGCCTGTACGATATTAAATGAGTATAAGATTGTGTAATTTTGGTCTCACTCGTGCGAAACAATGTTGTGTGATCAATTATCAGAAAATTGTGTATAAATTAATCCTTATATTAGACTAGAGTTAAAAAGTTTTAAAAAGTTTAAAAAAATAAATTAATTAAATAACTTTTAAATTATTTAATTAATTAATTTTCATTTTTGTAACTTATTTTATTTATACAGATTTTTGTCGTCCACAATATTTTAGTTATATAAACGGTGAATTTATGTTAACGTTTTATAAATAATTGGTTAAGAAATTTAAATTAATGTTGACTCAACATTATTTTAAATCAAAATACATAAACCGGAGATCTAAAGGTAAAATTCAAGTATCGTTAGGTGATTGATATAAAATACTGATTGAAAAATAAATAATGATTTCTTCTTATCTATTTTAGATATATAATTTTATTAATATTTATAAAATATCGCCTGGGTAGTTTAGCGATACCGGTATCGATATAGACAATTGGACGTGCTGGGGTCTCCAGCCTATTTAAAGGTTAAAGCTTTTAAAAATCGAAACTAAAAATTAAAAATAAATTAAAATTGAGAATAGTGCAAAACCCGCCTGGGGTACATAGTGTCAATATATCACTTAAAAGCATCTCACGCCTTTTTTACATCATTGTTAATTTTAATTAATTACTTTTTACTTATTAGTTTGGATTTTATAAAAGCGTTTATCTTAGTATTTGAAACTATTATTTAATTTAAACTTTTTAGTTAGATTTTTCATAAAATAATTATATCGGAACAAACTTTTCATATTATTGCATTGTCAGCGGCCCTTGATAAGTGTGGAATGTGTCAAATTAATCCGTCGTTTCCAAGCCGGTCAAAAGCACGTTCAAAGTTTCTGTTACATACATAGATACTTACCAAGCTAATAAAAGCGTGGTAAAAAGCGTTTCAGCTATCATCCTACAGATGAATTTCACTGATACGGTGAAGGACTTATAGAGGTCTATCTGCATTTCTGCAGTCTATGGCAATGACTTACACAATATATTTTTTGTATGCAAATTCTAAATTGTATTGTGGCATAATTTCGACAGAATGTTTCTAATAGTGTTATTCTCTACTTGATCTTTATATAACGTTCAATTAAAGGCAGTAGTTTTTTGTATAATATATCCATTATTCCCTGTCAGAAGTATAAAGAAAATTCTCATGACGTTACCCAACTTACAGTGGGCTTAATTCGCCTCAGTGATTAAAAAGGATCTGTCCCTCATTTATTTAGACTGATAATATTATTTCTATTAGTTTCGTTTATTTTCAGTTTTTCTCGTTAGTTAAGTTCGGGATTTTTTATGTTCAATGTGGCGGTAGGCTTACTTTAATTGGATGTTAATGATTGTTTGATTTTTACCTGGCTTTTATCAATGCGGACAACTCAATTATTACTGTCTCGTATTATGTCCATTGTCTTTCATAGCTACATTCACTGGCCTGGCTCGTTTGTAAATGGTACATCATAATATTATAGTTAAGCGTGATTGAAATTAACGTTGTGTGCTTGTGTATAATTAAGTAATAAATTTCGACTGTTAAACTTCGAGTGCGAACACATCGTAATCGAATCTAGACGTATTTGTAAATTAAAATCGAATTTCAATATAAAATGCAGTTGAAAAATCACTTGTATTTTATTTTAATCTTTATTCCGTTTATTATCCCGTGTGAAAGTGCCAGGAGTCAGTATTACAAATGACTTATTTCGACCAAATTGGTCGAACCTTGGAAAAGGGCGGAATCAAAAATCTGACAAGAGAGCATAAAAATGTTAAGGAAGCGAAACAGGTGTGTCTGAATCGTGATACTTGGCGCTGGGTTCTCTTTGCTTACCACGCTTGACCTGGCGTAATGATATGGTATGAATAATATTTTTACTGGAATCCTAAGACAAGATGCTGATTCTATGCTGAATTGCAAATATGTATGTGATCTTAAATTATATGTAAATGTAGTGCTATTCAAAATTTTACTGGATCAGATTTCCATTAATATTTCAGCGGACATGCTCTCCCTAGAGCTCCCCATTAGAACAAATGCTATCGACAAATCGTGTCGTTTTTTGGACATTTTGAAACGTCAAAACACAATTGAAATGTTGCCAGTTTCGTTTTTACTGGTTCTTGTTTTATTGTAACTTTTCTACACACTATAATAATATTATTTTAGAAATAAAAATCAACGGTCAAAACCTTTCGTAGTAGCCCAGATGATGCCTTAAATAAGTGAAACCAGTTGGCTAATAAATAAATAAACGTTAAATAGTGCAAGCGATTTTATTCAGAATATAATGATTATATTTCACCAAGATCCGATGATAGAAAGTGTAGAAAATATAAACGATAACATTAATGTTCGCATTACGTTACTGTTTAGCGCCTTTGCCGATCGGATAGGGTTTTTGCGCCATGTATATCACAGCTATTATCCCAATAATCAGGGTACACCGAGGTAAAACTACACTCGTGTATCTAGTGCCCCAGCTAGCCGGTGTGATAGTCCCATGATGTGATAGGTGGCAAGCCTGTTACCATATCAGGCACTACTCAACCCCTCAATCACGCGTAGTCGAGTTTTTAGAAAAATTGAAAATCGCTTGCTCCATTGACTGATGAAAAGACATTACTATGGAGATATTTGGCGTGATGACATACAGTTCAATCAACTAGATCCAAGAGTAAACATTAATACATAACGGGAATTCAACAAAACCCTAGGCAATATCTTCAAATGTCGTTAAATCAGTCTCTGCGTAGGTATGGTCAAGGTGGCTGGAAACTGATTCAGGCGGTAGAGGACAGAGAATTCAAGCCTGTGTTTAGCAGTAGACAAAGAAATATTGGGGATTTAGTTGATTGTATAGAAAAGTAAAACGCGTTTCTCGAATTCATTCTTCATTGAAAGAGATAACCGTAGCCTATATACACCAAAGGATTTAATGGTTCATTGCAATCCTTGAGACAGATTTAAAAGTTCAGTTTTAGTGTACCGTGAAGTATGATATACAACCTCTACATGTTTCTCAGAAAAGATGTAAAGTCTAGAAAGAAATATAAAATATAGGCACATAAAAGATGACAATTAAAAGAAAATAGGGAATTATACCTCATACCTTTACAGTACTAATTACCTTACCCTTCAAACCGGAAATGACTAGCACTGATGTTATTGTGGGAGTAATTAGGTGGCGGTTCTCAATCTGAGCGACTCATTGCAGAATTATACCACCTATCCATGATGGTGACTTGAACAAGCTTAGTTCGCCTTTTACGAGTTACCTGTCAGGCAGTTGGCCTATTCTTCCCACGAAGACTTCAACCCGGACCAACAGACCTTATATAGACGATGAGTCACGATATGACATGATATGGTTTTTTTTATTATATAATAGGAAACAAGTCACTAACATCGTGACTACTAGGTAGAGATCTGCGATG
>DVZW01000378.1:0-10783 GCA_018237805.1 Mesosemia grandis
GATTCATAAAAATATAACTCATAGGCATATCTTTCCGAAGCAGCCAAAAATCTTTTTCAATCATGGAATTAAAAAAATATTTTATTAATAAATACAAAATAAATATTTTTTAATTAAGTAATATTAATAAGTAATTAATATTTATGTATATCTAATTTATGTATATCTAACGCGCGTAATTACGTAGTAAGTACATACAACTTATTTACGTCAATAATCTCGAGATATTAACGGGACTAAACGGGTACATATTGCACTTAATTGTGGAAATGTCGACGTTCTAACCAAGTTACAATGGTCATGGTCACAGATGAGCGTGGTGGTCACCACGGCCATAACTTGGTCGAAACCTCGAGTATTTCTGAAGTAACTGCAATATTTACGCTCAAGTTAATATCTCTAAAGTATAATGAACCCCGTTAGTATGAAAATTCAAATTAACGTAAATACTTAGATAATTCTTATTAGATAATGCCACGTACAAAACTGCAGAATATAACGATAAAGATAAAGTGTATATTTATTATTTCTCAGTGTTAAAGCTGTTTATTTCCAATGTTATTTCTATTTACAAAGTAAAACTGTAATATTTTATACTCATTTTTATTAAAATACTATATCTCTTAATTGGATCAACATTGTACAGTGTATAGCATGATCCGTGTTTGTTTACGATATAAAAACAAGGAAAATGGACATGTTGTTATGATATTACCTATTTACATGCCCGTGGAATAGGGACCTGCGTTTGATTATTGCTTTTTTAAATTATATTTTAAAATTATTCCCGATATTTGATCCTGATGTATCCGATTGTTTGTTTGGTTTGATTATTACAACAAACGTGCCACGTTATTAACCAAATTCTGTATCAGGTGCATTTCACATTATACTTCCCCGTGTTGGTCCGGGCTTCGTGTAAAGAAACGGTCAACTGCCTTCCGAGCAGGCAGCTCTTAAAAGGCGAACGAAGCTTTTACATTTAACTATCATGGTGACTACTAGGTTTAAACAGTCCTGCGGTGACTCACCCGGATTGGTATCAGCGCCTTACTTATTCCTGCGCAGTAATGTAAATGCTGGCCATTGTTGTGTTCCGATTTGGAGAGTAAAGTACCCGGTATACTTACGTAAGAGTCTTACAATCCCAGGCTCAATGTTAGCAACGCCCTATTAACACCATTCGTGTATATATAGAATGGCTTTCTGTTACCATCAGGAGGTCCTCCAGCCTGTTGGGTTTCATAAGACCATTTTTTTTATTATTATTACTCATTGCACTCTGTTGTATTTTCTGTCAGTTTTAAAAGTTGCACTATTCCATAATTTACAAATATATCTATGTAAAAAAATTACTAAGCCAATTTTTAATATTTTCGATCCATTTGCGGAATTCGATCGAAGAGTGTGTATAAAAAGATTAATTAAAATCTAAGAACCGAAACAGGCGTCTGAATCATGATATCTCGCATTCGATTATCTGCTTACCTTTCACCCCACGAGGGATCTACCGGAATATAATAATTATAAGAATGAGCGGAAAATTATAATAATAACATTTTTTAACATTTATAACTAATGGATAGTTATCCTATGATAAGTTATCCTATGGGTAATTATCCTATGGATAGTTATCCTATGGGTAATTATCCTATGGATAGTTATCCTATGGATAGTTTTCCTATGGTTAGTTATACAATGAATAGTTATCCAATGGATAGTTATCCAATGGATAGTTATCCAATGGATAGTTATCCTATGGATAGTTATCCTATGGTTAGTTTTCCTATGGATAGTTATCCAATGGATAGTTATCCTATGGATAGTAATCCAATGGATAGTTAACCTATAGATAGTTATCCAATGGATAATTATCTCCTGGATAGTTATCCTATGGATAGTTATCCAATAGATAGTTATTCTATGGATAGTTATCCAACGGATAGTTAACCTATGAATAATTATCCAATGGGTAGTTATCTCTTGGATAGTTATCCTTTGGATAGTTATCCAATGGATAGTTATCCTATGGATAGTTATCCAATGGCTAGTTATCCAAAGGATAGTTATGCAATGGATAGTTATCCAATGGATAGTTATCTGCTAAATAGTTATCCTCTGGATAGTTATATGCTGGATAGTCATCCAATGGATAGTTATCTACTGAATAGTTATCATCTGGATAGTTATCCTCCAGATGGTTATCCTCTCGATAGTTTTTCTCCGGATGGTTATCCTCTGGTTAGTAATCCTCTAGATAGTTATCCAATGGATAGTTATCATCCCCATAATTGTCCTTTGAATAGTTAACCTCTAAATAACTTTTAATTGTCATCATCTAGATTTTTATCGTCTAGATAGTTATCATCTGGTTGATGTGATCGTGTATAGATAAAAAAGTGGTTAGTTTACACGCCTAACTACGCCAAACAATGAGGCTTGGGTTCGATTTGAAGTGCTCACTACTTTAACTTCTGCTCTAGCGAATAATGGTCGTTATTGTATTTATTTCATTTCATTTTCACATTTATGTAATGTAAATGTAGATTTTATTCTGTGGCGATGAGAAATAAGTTTTATTTAAAGAAATATTAAAAAATAGTAAGACATATTTCCTTTTCTATGAAATATTTTAATGCAAAAACAATAAAATAAAACTCCTTTACATAAATTGTGACGTAAGCCTGTTTTAAATAAAATGACGTTTAAGTTTTTAAATTCACTTATATAAAGCAAAATGAAACACCGCTGCCCGTAATAAACGGACGTAAAATTGAATACATTCACTGCATATTGGCTCAGAACAGATACCATTAACAGCCAAAACGTACGGAATCCCCTCGCGACGGTTTTATTCCGGCCATCGATAACATGCTACATATTGCTGACCATAAATTTTTATTTACGGCGCCTAATGCACTGTTGCACTCAATGGATGCAAACTCAATCCATTTCTATCGTTTTTCTAATAAATATCATTGAAATACAGGGAAATATTTTTTTATCTGTGCTATAATGTTTACTGGTGATAGGGCGGTAGTATAGAACGCGATCGTATTTTATGGGCATGTTGTTTTGATGCACCCGATGCCGCCTGTATTCACACAAAGACTCTTTCTTTTGCCTGTATTTTGGGCGTGTGGTGCTGGTCTAAAATGACACAAATCGTTATTTTTCCTTGTATGTTGTGAAGGGGGAGTAATGATTACTCTGTAGAGCAGCGATTCCCAAAGTATGTGAACGCCTAGGGTTCCGTAGAAAAGTCGACAGCGCTCCCCGAAATTATTTATTTTAGTAACTCATTACTGGAAGTCAGTAGATACTCAGCCGCAACTTGAAAAAAGAAGTCAAGACTCACAGATCTCGAAGAAAGTGCATGAAAACGTCGAGGAAGCGAGCTTCGCTTCGTTAGAGTTCGAGTAAACAGAGAGAACCGCTGGTTCTCTCTGTTTACTCTGCAAGGGACTGCAAAACTCATTACTATTAAGTAGGTAGTGAGTTTGCGAGATTTCAGCCCGGTGTATGGCACAGCACAACTTACGTATTCACAGGTAACGCACGATATACCTAAGATAAAGCCGCTTCCTATTTATTTCTCACCTCCTATTGTTTAAGTGATTTGAATGTAACTATTTGATATGGGGTTCCATAAAGATATTTATGGAACCCCATGTCAATTTGGTGGGTAGTCCTTTATCTTATAAGTTTGGGAACCCTTGTCTGGAGGATAGGCAGCAGCGTGTTTCTGTGTATTTATGTATCTTACTACGGAAATTTTCTCAACTTCAGTATTTCGAGAATGTAGTTTTATATAACTTATTTACCCACTATCTCAATTCGCATTTTTCCTGCTCTGATACGTAGAATTGTTAGCCTCCTTCGTAGTATAGAAAAATAAAACAAGTTTTTTAAATAATGATAACTGACAACTTCAATTGGCACCACAGCCGCGGGTTTTTATTATAGAGACTGATGTCGATAATGCAATTACATTAGTTTCATCGAACCTATCACTATGTTATATTAAAGGGAGATTGAGTGGAATCGATGTTCTAAACTACTTTTGACATCTTTTTAAGTTAAAATTGTCGATTCCGATAGTTGTCTACTCAGTATACCTTGAAAGACTCCTACATCTGACATGTTTATTTGTATCTAAGACACTAAAACATCTCGCCTACTTATCTTTTGGACAAATTTAATTAACATGAATATCATTTATTTTTGCAATTTGGTGAATTTTTTTTCAGATAAGCGTAGTTGTTTAACGGACAACCTGCCAACGATTTTCATTTTCTATATTTTTAAAACATAGGAAGACAAGTAAGCAGACGGATCTCCTGTTGGTAAGAGATAATCGTCACTTATAAAATCATTGCCTATGGCTGCCACCTTTGACACAGGGACGTTGATTAAGTCTCTTCCGTAAGTTCACCGGCTAAGTTAAAAAAAACCAGCTCCAGCATCTTAATCAATTAAAATTTAAAATCGACACACGACATTTTAAGATTGAATATTTATCAAAGCACTGATAGTGTATTCCTAATCTTGAGTCTGGGATGAATAAGGCTCTAAAGGAAGCTATCTTATGATGCAAACTGAAAACAAGACAGTTAGAAGTACTAACGTTAAAGCAACAGAAATAATGAAGACCGTGATACCAATCATGGTAAGTCGTAGCAGAAGTCTATCTCCTAGTAGTCAAGATGATGGTTTCTTAATATTTGCTGGCCTAAACGTGTATAATAAATATAAATACACCAACGCACTGACGTTAAGGCAAACTGTGGTATCAATCAAGGTAAGTCGTAGCAGAACTTTCAGTTTACCTTTCAATAGTCAAGATGATCGTTACTTAATCTTCGTTTGCCTAAACGTGTAAATAAATAAAATACCATCAGCACCAGTCACCGTGGTGATATTTGGGGGAGGTCTATGCCTTACAATGGACGTCTATCATAATAATGATGGCAATAAATGTGCATAAAAAAGCACGTAGTATTAAAAATTTATTTCTACCTATTATATGGAAGGCATTTCGCATTTACTTCGAATATCCTAAAATGATGTTTAATGATTCATCTGATTCTCTTGGTTAAAATAATATTAAGGTAATTTTCTCGTTTGTGTAATCCTTTAAAAGCCTACTTATAAATTAGTCTTTGTGATTTAGGTCGTCCTAAGCTATGTTTCAGTTTAATACAAATAGATTACAGATTTATTTTTCAGATTAGATTATTTAAATATTTAAAAAGTATACCTGGTATTATGTATTGGATGTAGATTTGCAACCCATCACATATTTTCATCAGCCTGAGATTCCACAACGGTGAACTGGTAACGCCGAAAATGCTACGTTACCAATTATTTTTGAGCCACATATTCCAGAACAATGTGAAAATACTCATTATACCATTTTTACGCCCGATCTGGGATATGAATACAGGACTTCGTGCATCTTAGACCGACACCGGTACCACTATGTCAACGTGGCGACAGTCAGTCATATTAGTTAGATGACTGACTGTCGCCTTGTTATTAATAACTCCCTTAGTTATGTAATATACACGTCTTGTTTTGCCCCGCAATGGGCCTGGCGTGATAATACGTACATAGAAGGCTTTATTAAAATTTACATCCTCAGTCCAATATTTAAAATGCACAGTAACTGCACTGGTATATTGACTTTATTACACAAACCAATTAACTTTGCCCCAAGCGTAAAATCAAAGTTTCAATTTTACACGAACACTTTGAAAAGAATTTTATTTTAATTCAAACTTTAAAATTTGCATATTCAAGAAATTATAATCGAAACGAAAAAGTTAAAGTTGTATAAGTGAATTGAAAAATATATACCAGTGCACCATAACCATCGTTGATGTATATATATATATAGGCGATGGTTATCTCATGCCATCACGAGCATTGTCTTTTTGCTCCCCTGGATATTAAACCTAAGCCTTGTCGGATGGCGTTGTAATGCTTGCACGCAACCACCTGACCATAAAAATACAATAGTTAAGTAAAGAAATTTAAATAAATATATTAGAGGTATAATTAGTAAATGAAAGTAATCAATTTTCAGTCCCGCGAGTCAATTTAGTATTACACATAAATCATAACAAACGTGAACCATGAATAATGTATGAACACTTCCTCGACGTGACTATTTGGAACACTGTAAAATACTTTTTAGGTTAATTGTTGATGCGAGTTAAATTGTTTTATATAAAGTAGTCTTATGTTTTACCCATTTTTATTGCGCTCAGGTGTTGTGATAGGTATGGTATACGTAACCCAAAGGTCCTAAATTTAATTACCAGTCGAGTAACTAATCAAGCCATAGAAATCATGTTCCATTTTTGCTATAGGTAGCGAATCTAACACCAAATCTGGGACAAAACATTCCCAGAAATTACAATGCAATTTTTCAAAAATTAAAAAAAAATGAATAAACTGGAATTAAACCCAAAATCTCATGTTGTAGCCACTAGTCCCAGAAAAATCCATCATACTTAGTAAAATGAGAAAATAAAAAGGCGTTGTAGCCACACAAACTAATCTCGGAAAATTCCATCAAACTTTTCGAAAATTGAGGACAAGAAAATGAATCGGAAGTGAACCCATCCCGAGTGGTAGCCCAAACAGCTAACTAGACCACAACTACTTAGACACACAAGCGATAATTCAATTAAATGATATATTCCTTATATAATGATTCAATTAGAGACATCACGTTTATTATAATGAAAGCACGTCTGCAATCGATCCTCACGCTATCTGAACACAAAGACTAGGCAATGAAATTATTGTTGAAGTTACAGCGCTGTTCACAAACGCATTCGCACCGCGGAGAACAATTCTGAAACTGAGAGCAAGCTCCGATTTAATTTGAACTAGTTATTTATTTAGTATTCGTATGATCTAGATCGTTGTTTTGTTAAATAAAGTAAATTATTTTACAAAGGTTATTACACTGTAACTTAATTTAAAGTTGAGTATTTTTTAATTAATAAATTAATATCATCAAGTCAAATATTCCCGAAGATTAGACAGAGGAGAAACTAGTACACAACTAGGCGTTATTAGACTAGGCTAGTCGATGATAGTTGCCAGGTAGCAAAGTTAGTGAAGTTTTTAGAAAATGAGAAAAAAAATCATTTTTTCGTTTGGGAATTGAACCCAGGACCTCGTGCAACTTATACCGACATTGATACCGCTATGCCAACGAACCACAGATTTTTTTTAAATAATTTTATATAAGAATGTATTGTATCCCCGAAGCTGCAAGAGGAGTCTGTTTATCCAAATACCTCTTGGTTATCGCCCCCACCAATAACTATTAGAACTCATTATACATAAAAAAATATTTATTTTTCTTTGTAAGCCTTTTGAGAGGCATCAAAAATGATTCAGCCACGGGTTTGGAAGGCTGGTTCTCTAAATAAGAACCGGCAAGAAACTTCAAAGTTGCTCTTTTTCTCTAAAATGTACATTTAGACAAGTAATTATAGCACGAATGGGCAGCAGCGTCTTTCTATATATCCTAAGCTTTACTGCAACTACTGTCTCAACTTCAGTATTCGGAGAAAATAAATTGTAAAACTGTTCTCCTACCCTAAATTACTTCTGTCCTACTATTGATTGTCTCTTTCTATCCGTCATCCGTTTATTTCCCTATTGTTGGAATGATTACAACGGTAATGTGTAAACCATCTCTTTTGTCAGCGTTTTTTGGGAGCAAATTTGTAGACCGCAGAAGTTTCTTTTCTGCCTACCTGTGTAGCGACAGTAGGCGTAAAGATACGTTTATATAAAATGAGAATAGACTAAACAAAGATTACTATTTATAAATACTTTGTGTCGTTACCTTCTGGGCCAATAAGCTCTATGTGAATTTTCATGCAAAATTTAAAATCGAATTGGCATTAAAAAGAGGTTATGTTGGCACGTGGATCGTTTGGGATGAGATTTTCAGATTAACGTGTAACTTTACGGTTAATTGGTTCTATAAATGTATTTTATTTGATAAATTCGTAACAATGCGTTTGAGAGTAGGTGTTTCGCCATTCGGATCATTGCATCGAATAGTACGTTCGATATCATTGGATTTTGTGTTTAATACAACTAGTATGGTTTTGTTTACTTTTACCCGATTTTAAACTACATATTTTGTAAGTATGTTACAGAAATATATTTTTTTCTTGCTTACTACATAATGTCATATAAATTATCTTCAGACTTTGGGTTAAAAACGGCTGCACTCAATTTGGCTTAAGGAGCTATGATACACTATACAATGCAACATTTCAGCACCCCTATTTTTCATCCAGGGTGAAATCGTGAACCCAAATGAGATTTGGGAATGAGAATAAAAATGCCCCCGACTTCGTTCACAAGAAAAACACGAACAAAGCTATCCTACGGGAACCGTACATTTTTCCGGTATAAAAAGTAGCCTATGTGTTATTCTGATGCATATTACTGTAAAGTTTCATCCAGATCCGTCCAGTAGCTTTTTGTGAAAGAGTAACAAACATTCTCACAAACTTTTGCATTTATAATATTAATAAGATAAGATAAGATAAGATTGAATATAAGATAAGAAAGAATTGATGAAGACCGAAGCAATGAACGCGAAAGTGCGTATATACATAAAAAAACCCCAACTTAACACGTCAGAAGATTATGACCACTTCAAATTCAAAAACTATATATCGATATAGGTAAATATATTGTAGGTGTTGTAGGTATATTCGGATAAAAAAATGGTATAATGAGTTTTTTTACATGTTTTGAAAATTTGCACCACCCGGGACTGGATCGTATGAAACTTATCGCCCGGTATGGCGATAGGTTTTGCCTATCACATGATGGAACTTAATATCATCGGCCAGTCCTGGGTATACTAGCGTACATTACCCTCGCTGGTGTGTACTAGTGTCGCTTCTGTCTACCCATGCAGGGATAATGGGTTTAATGATATTAATTTATTTATAATATAAGTAAAATAAATTAATTTTAAGCTATCTATAATTTTCTTTATGACTTAAGGCTGAATAAAAAAGGATTATCTGTCTTAGTTGCATTTACTCTATCTAATACACCGGAGATAAATACAGCACCATAATAGCTTAGGAAAACAATTCACTCAGTCCTGACAAATGCAATCTTACCAAAGCCTGTTCTTGAAAGCCAGCGTATTAATTTACTGGACGTGAAACTAAATAAACAATTCACTATACTTTGCCTTTTTGCTAAGTCTTATACAGAAATTGGAATTGAAAATATTTTAAAATAAATAATGGAGAAATTTAAAAATAAATTAAAAGATTATTTAGCTACGTTCATATGATAAGACTAAATGCATACGCATGCAGTGAAATATTATCTACGTTGGTACACTGTTTTGGTCTGGGTGTTTGCAATTATTAGTAGTAAAAATTATGGCAAAAAACAAATTGTGCAAATATTAGTAGTAAAAATTTTTAACAATAAGGATATTTCCTTTTTTTTTGAGCTTGAAGCATTGATTCAGCGGCAAGTGACTGACAATATTATATGTCTATAACCATATTCTGTAAAACATATTTAAATTCATTATTCAGAATTTAAATTTAATTAATGTCATCGTTTAGTCGTGGGTATACCAATAATACACATTAGCACCAAAATTTCACTTTTGTCTACCCCTGCGGAGACAATGGACGTGATAATATTTATTTACTTCTGAGGCGATAATTTTTTAAGGGAGCTTAAACCGCTTCGTTACGTAACTTTTATTGACACTATCACGTGTACTGAATTTCCACTCTACCCCCATGACCGACTTATACTTATGTATATAAAAAAAAATTAAATTAGTTTTTTAAGATTTTTATATTTTACAGTGGGTTCGATTCCGCAACACTTCAATTGTTGTACCGACGTTACAGACTCACTGCCATTTGGCCTTGTTAGACTATTTCGAATATTTGAACTAATAGAGTTTCGATCACCTAGTACTGTTTAGTGATGATAGATGGCGCTAAAATAATAATAATTATTATTATTATATCTTCACGCCGAATACCTCGTGGACTAAGCAGAGATTAAATAAATAAGAAGAAAAACCATTTCAATATTAAATAGTTCAATTTAGATTAGTTTAAGTTATTACTTCTGTTGGGAACGTACGCACACGTTTTTTTCATTTATTTAACACTTGGTAATTAGCTTCTACACAAGACAGCAGTAAGATCAATGCTCATAATAATATATTATTTTCAAAGCACCTTAATGTGAACCGCTGATTTCGTTTCTCAGAAAATTAGTAATGTCTGGTGGCTCTAGGATCCCGGATAACTAGTAGACGTGAACCATCGAATACATTTCACGTAGCGTGGAGCTACACGTGCTACGAACATTTAGATGCTACACATTGATAAAGATAATATTAAGTGGTTTAGTTTATTTTCGATTAGTTATATTTTCTATGGAAGCTAATTCCTAAATACTTCTCTTTTTATATGTAATATTATTTTTCCAAAAATTTGCGTATGTAATTAAAAAGATCTTATATTCTTTTTTGCTTTTAGGGCATCTATTCGAAAGTTCTATTTATTCACATACATGTTACATTAAATACATTGCTTATTAATTCAAGAAACCAATTCACCCCGTAAGTATATAGATGTGATAGGTGGTAAACTTAATAGGGCACTATGTTTTAGGTTGTCATTATGCTAATAAATATTAGATTTTCGTGACATAATGACAAAACTTTATAATTTATATTCCG
>DVZW01000379.1:0-10778 GCA_018237805.1 Mesosemia grandis
ATGTCTAAAATTTTAAAAGCTACTTACTGCAACTCCAAAAGTCAAGTCATAAAATAAGATTTCTTCGAAAAAGGGAAAAAAAGAAAATTTTATTAAGAAAAGATTTCATTAAATATGTCATATTACTGTTATATGTGTTACAGTTCAAGTTCAGTCAAGATTAGATTTTATATGTCAAATGGTACATCTTAGTGCTACTAATTTTCATAAATTTTACAATTATTTCAGGGTATTCCAGTAACCACACTCAGACCCACGATAGAACCTTTGCTCCAAAGTGATCCCTACAGACAGCCACAGGTTGACCATGAGTCGGTGGGCTTAGTATCGCAGCACCAAGATCAACCAATTCGAAGAACAAGAAGATCACGGTTAAAACCTACTGCAAATTTCAATTTAGTGAATGCTCTGAATAAAAACAGCAGGTTGTTATGAATTTAAATACGATCAGTCAGTAGATATAGCTAAAAGAAGATTATTATCCTTGGAAAAGAAATGATGTAGAGATTCAAAGCTATACGAAGAGTACGGAGAGGTTATCAACAAGTACTTACGAGTTAAATCAAATGAGACTTATACCGACTGAAGAAATCAATAACCCATCTGCGGTGCATCTGCCTTACCACGCTGTAATACGCGAAGATAAGGATACTACGAAGGTCAAAGCGATATTTGGTGCATCTTGCAAAGGTGTGAAAGGATGTCACTCAGATGATGACTTCTTGTAGGTCCAAAGTTACAGTCAAATTCACATACCATTTATTACTCAGATGGCGCACTCATCGCATTTGTATTATTGCAGATTTGATTAAAATGTACAGACAAGTGATTGTTTACGAAAAAGATATAGGAGTTGCTGAGGGTTTCATGGAAATATGTAAATGATCTAATCAAACACTATAAATTACTAAAATTAAAATTTGGAACTTCGTGCGCGCTGTACTTGGCTGTTAAAACTATCCAGAAGCATATCAGATTACAACTAACGATATGTACATGAATGATTTCAGAACCGGCTGTGATACAGAGAACGAAGCAATACATATTTTTGAAGCATTAAACAAGTTGATAAAAAAGGAGGATTCTATTTTTAAAAATAGAGCAGTAACTGTGCTGCATTAACAGAGTATATAGGAAAAGAAGGGAAAAGAGAAAATGAAACGGTGAAGATAAAGAGATTGACAAGACATTTAAGATTTTAGGTATTATGTGGAATCGAAGTGGACATTCGTTTGAGTATGTGATAAACTTAGCACCAATAGACATTCCAGGAACAAAACGTAGGGTAGTTTCTGATATAGCCAGATTGTTCGATCCTCAAGTTGGATAGCTCTAACCAAAAACTGATAAACTTATTCGGTGAGCCGCTGCACCTTGTTCTTTACGAGCATAAATTTTACCACCGCGCGTACACACAAACCAAGAAGTCAAATTCACGTACACGACGATTGCTTTCGATTATTTATTTGCAGCTGAAAGACGCTTGCTTGTAGTTTATGAATTTGGCTCATAAATCAAATTACTCATATGTGGTCCAAGAACACATTTGATACTATTCTCGTAAAGGTCGACTTTTGAGAATCGTCATTTAGAAACACCCGTCCACACTGAAATTAAGAGTACCAATGTCTCACGGTACTCAGTAGAGGTCCATACTTCCAACCCAAAATCTTTTCCCAGAAAGAGAACTTTTATAATTATCGCCCTGAAATCTGATCTCGTAATTACCTTTACTCTATCGATGAACAAATTCAATGTTTGTTGTCCGGTTCTCTCTACTTACCTAGCAGAGGACCTGGCGTGTAAACACATACATACATAGGTACAATGTACATGTTCAAATTTAATGAATGATAAAAAAGTGACAAAAGATTTCCCATGCCAGTTTAAATATATTTTCCTTTAGATTCCACCAAACAAAAAAATGGAGAGTTGGTATAATATATGGGTAATTTTGAACGAATTCTTATATTTGCGATAACAACCGAGTATATATTACGATGGAGTTATTATAATGGCCTTGGAATACAAAGGATTGGGGATTATTGATGAATATTATAAAACATGGTATGTTTTAACTTCTTGCAGCACGTACGTTTAGTCTTATGAAATATTTGTGTAGACTACAGAAATTATGAAATATTTGTGTAGACTACAGAAATTAAGGCCTATGAAGTTAATGATAAATTACATCCATAATGCCTCCGATTACAAATTATCAACACAATCGAATCAAAAACAGATTATGTTAGAATTTTTGTTTTTTGGTCCCGTTCAATCGAATAAACCCGAACGAAGCTCATAATTATAAATGTACATATCAAAAATCAGACCAAGAAACTAAATTATCTAATGTTACGATAAATAATTCTGATACTTATAAAAACTTCTATAGCGTATATAATGATATAGATGCTGGTTCTTTTCATGGTCACCTACAAAATGTACAATTGACTCTGAATACAAACTGTGCACTAAATCCGTAGAATTTGGAACATTCTTGAAACCTAACAATTTTAAAAATGTTATATATGGTAGTCTTAAAAGGTTGGGACGAAACAGGCCAGCTGTAACATTCTCTAAATATTTAGATGCTAACATATTTGTTAACCATCAAATATT
This sequence comes from Mesosemia grandis, assembly GCA_018237805.1. Taxonomy (NCBI): domain Eukaryota; kingdom Metazoa; phylum Arthropoda; class Insecta; order Lepidoptera; family Riodinidae; genus Mesosemia; species Mesosemia grandis. Next base: position 2,623 of record DVZW01000379.1, read on the forward strand.
TACAGAAAATCACTATAAAGATGTGGCTCCATCATTCTATGTAATCAGAATAGCCATAGTAAGAGGTATCCCCGCAGAACGGACTTCTAAGTAAATTTTGTCAAACGTGACTGCCCCAAAATTGTGGTGAAATACTAAAAATAAAGAGACTTAAAAAACTAAGAATAGATGGCAAGGTTGAACCAGTGTTTATAAAATTCGATGGCCTGGTGTTAAACTATGATTAGTTATAAGTTACCGCCGCGATAGATGTCGCTGTGCTGTTTTTGTTCACGCTATTGAAGTGATTTATAGAATAACCATATTGAATTGTAACTATAGAATAAATAAGAATAAACCAGGCTTGTGAATCGACCTTATACGAGGCTTTATTGAGTGGGAACCTGGTTTTATTTGAATACAAACCCCAGAATACCCTCTTTGTCCTGGAGGGGGTAGCACACGAGGTTTTGCGTTGGCATTTTTTTTATATTACAGTTCTCTTTCCGTTGAAATAAAAATATTACAACTGTTGCAGATATGGGCATGTTAACCTTCTATCACTCATTAACTGGGATTTATTTGATTTTTTTGATTTGAGATGATAACAATAAAATAAAATACATTTATTTCTGGGTTTTTTAATTTTTTTTATTATTTGGATAGAAAAGTACAAAAAAAGGGAGTGTTGCTTGTAGGCAACATTGAGGTAAGTGATCAAAATCTATATAATACGGCTGTGTAATGACATGTTACGAAAGATTAAAGTTTCTGAAGCAATTCTTGGTTTTCGTGTAGCACGAGGCTACCCCGCATTTTTCACATATATTATGGGTAAATCCAACACACTTCGGGAACCTGCATCTGATTTTCTTATCAGACCATTGCGGCCAGTGCCCGATTTGGTCTTGCCGGACTGCTTTCGGAGGCACATGCTGTGCAGGCCCTTTATGTTTCTTGGCTTGAATCTCGCTCTGAAGCGACCGCCGACTAGATAAACTAGGTTTTATACCCTCCAGACGAAAATCTGCTGACGATAAGCGGCCTGATTCAAGGCTTTTGTATTTAGCAACCCTTTTGTAAAGTAACCATGCATTGTCCATCGTGAGATCCAAATAACTATAAAACAGTCGCATGAGCCACGTCATCACTTTTTCCGTTGTTCAGATGTCCAGTGAATGTATTTTCTACAAAAATCCAACCTCTTCTTCTTCATACCGGTGGTTAGCATGGGCTTTTTTGCAGCTTGACGACAACGCAACCCAAGGCATTTTGAAGACGGTGACGAATAGTCCTGGTTGCCACATTTTGAAGTATCTCAGGATGCTTCTTTTTGAGTTCAGTGCCTTTAATTGATGGTTGAGTCAATACTTCGCGCTTCGGCAGCGAATCTGTCCTGGCTGAAGCTATTGTTGGAGCTCCAGACTCAGGTTTTCTTCCTGGGATAGTTTTCGATGCCAGTAATTCAGCCGATCGTTTAAGTTGATAAATAGCCTCTCTTGAAACACCAATATCTCGTGCCACACTAATAACAGAATCTCCTTTCTCAAGCAAAGCCAGTGCACGCGCTTTCTCTTCCAGTTTAAGTTTCTTCTGGCCCTTTTTGTGCGTAAAAAGTAAAATTATTGTAGTAAACAGTATAATTTAAAAAACGAAGCTCAAATTACCGACTTTAATTTTCAAAAAGCACCACACATCAACAGCGTGCGAAAGGAACTGATCGAACAAGACGATGATTGGTCCGCAGAAACACGCTGTAATGGCCCCGAAACCCCCTCTCCCCGCAGCCGCTTGTATTTCGTTATTGAACTATCCCGCCAATTTAACGAATTTTTTAGACTGTGAAAATTTTATTGTCGGCAATGTACTTCGTGCTTTAGTGGAGCACATTTGCCCGTCCACACAACGATGTTCTTCCTTTGGGATTTTACTGTATGCCTCATTCAAGGAGTCTACCACCGGAGGTACTTTGTGTATTCGATCATGATCAGGATTGCTTCTATTGTCATCATCTTTGCTATTGTCGTTGAAATGCAAAGTTTGACGATTTTTTTCAAATTTATTCAACGTCATGGTTTCCTGTATTAAAGGTGTTCCAAGAATGGGGCTCCAATGGTTCGTAACTCTAGGTAATTGGATATGAGACATTAGATATGCCACACCTATAAATTGCCTCAAATCCTCCTCAGACAGTCGAAAAGTGCTATTAGGATCTTTCTGTACTTGATATAAATTGCTCTCTTCGTATATTTTCTTGATAAGTTCATTTGAAAATAGATACAGAAAAAACTGTTCGGGAGTATCTAATTCAAGAAGATCAGAATCCAGGTTTTTGTTTCTCATAAACATGATCTGCTCTGCGTTCAACTCATAAATTCAGTTTAGCGGGCTTTGCTTTAGTACATGTTCTTGGGTTCTTGGATTGAGAAGGTCCAGCAGTACTCTCATGTGACGGTGCGGTTACCGTGCTAGATGAAGGAATTTCATCAGTGTTTTCTAGGGTTTCAATTATGGAATCCACATCAATATTCACCTCTGGAGCCTCCTCTTCGAACGTATCCAATTCAGAAATAAAATCAGGATCAACAAGGCTGTCGTCATCAAAATCTAGACCATCTGCACCATCATTTGGCGCAAAACTAATGTATTCGTCAGCAAGGGGCCGCTTACGAAACATCCTGAAACATAAAAAAAATAACAATCAGTACCAATCCAACAAAATTTTGAACTTTTCGTCTGATGTAGCCTACGGGCAACAATCACTATTTGCCAACAAAAACAATATAAAATGTAAAAAAATTTCAAAAATAACGGTACACAATTAAGTTCAAACACTTACCTCTCCAGTTTATCAAGATAATGCATTAAACAGAACACTTTTTTATTATTTTTTTAAATCAGAGAGACCCGCGACTTGGTAAATATCGCTTGTCGAAACAAAAATCTCAAGTTGTGACAAATAGCGACATCTAGTTGTAACTTTTGGTACTAGTTCGTTAGTTAGGTGTGTAGACTACGGGTCACAGTGCATTAAAACGTTTAGAAATCAGTTCTATTAAATTCCGAGGCTTTTGAACGGTATGTTACCTACAGTCTACAGTGTTTACCATCGGATAGGCCCCAGAGAATTTTGTCAGGTCGTCATGCAGGGTGAGTATGAATCTATGCTTAGCGTTACCAGCTTCGGGCAAAGGTCCTACCATATCTAAAGTCATTCTCTGGAAAGGTTGAGTAGACGTACTAGTAATTTGCATAGGGGCTCTATTAATTTTACGTAATGATTTGTTTTCTTGCTATAGACGACATTTCTTTACATAATTTTCGACGTCAACACGCATGTTTTTCCAATAGTACTTTTCTTGATTATTTTTATGAATGTGGATGTTTATTCCGGTATTATTGAATAAAAATAATAACATATTATATAATTTAAGGTATTGATGTTAATCAAAAGGATTTTTGAAATCTTTAATAGCAAATTCATTACAATACAAATCGGGATTTAATAATAAATCTATTTTTAATGATTTAAGGCTTTTATAAATATCCTCGTATGTGCAGGAATCAAAATGATATACTTTTGTAAATAAGAGGAAATATGTTTTATCGTTGTGAGAGAAATAAAGTGTGGAGTGTAATGTTCTTTCTTTATTTATGATAGGATCAGGATTTTCGAGGAAGTCAATAGTTTCTTGGATACAATGATTAGAATTGTCTAGGTCAATAGATGTGGGAAGGATTATTACTTCGCATTTAGATTTAGTGATGTCACTATTATATTCGTATATGGTGACATTGGATTGAAATGTCTTATCATTTATAGTTTTAATGAATTTTGAATACGGTTCATTATCTATGTTTTCAAGAGAATTTTTAACAAGGATTTTCTTTTTCAGGATTCTCTCTTACGATTTGATACGGAATTTCCGATGACTAAGGGAAGAATTGTGGTGATGGATAATATAGGAATTCAAAACAGAGACGTTGAGAAGTCTTCTAAAAAGTTTTTTGCGTAGGTGTGATAGGGGACCTTTATTTCCCCTAGGAACCGAGTTAGGCGACGGTGCATCTCCACACTCGGAACTGTTATTTTAATGCCTAGCCCCGTCGGCTTGGCGCACGAAAAATGGATTTTTTGCTCTCTGAGAGCCATGGCTAACCCATTCCAAGCCTGTTTGTCGCGGATGACTACAGGTGGAGGGGTTTTAACTTTAATGCCTATGTCGAGGCCTGCGCCGAGGGCGCTTGGGTTTGCGCTGAGGGCGCCGGGGTTTGCGCTGAATGCGCGGGGGTTTGCGCTGATGGCGCCGAGGTTTGCGCCGATGGCGCCGGGGTTTGCGATGGTATCGCGGTTTGGTATTTAGTCGAATTCGCAGTTATAGCCACCTTTTTGGCAGCCGGCGACTTCCTACCCTTCTTATTTTTTTTGTATTTTCGCTTGCGCGACTCAACGGTCGCAAAACCGTCGTCGGCAGCGTTGGAGGGGGCTTCCTCTTGGGAGGAGGTGGAGGCCTCGCTAGCCGAGTCCCCATCGGTGGCTTCCGATTCGGGATCGGATTCGGTTTCGGTGGCCGAGTTATTATCCTCCTCCATAGGCGAGGGAGGGGCGATTGGGTCGGGGTTTTGGGGGCTGCTTTGCTCCCCAAGGTCCCTGAGGTAGGCCTCCAAGACCGCCGGGTAGGCGGCCTTAAGGAATTTGGCCAGCCTAGAGTCCATTTGGACCGGTTGATATATATCCTAGTCCGCCCTGTTGCCAGGGAGGGTGAGTTTTAATAAAAACTAATCTAAGACTTACTAGCGGACAAACGCACTACACAAAAACGGCACTTCACACACAAAGCACGCCGCAGGTAAAGATAATAGCAATTTAAAACACAATACAGCACTTAATAGCACTAAAGGAACAAAATTCACTAATATACTGTGGGTGTTGATTTGTCGTAAGTCTGTCAACAAATTCATTTTTATTTATGCCTGTATGAGATGGCACCCTTATGGACTCTTATGATTCTACCAGATTGTGAAAAAAAGCAATACCATTACGTTCTTTATTCCTTCATCCCCCTTTAGCCGCCCCTACCAAAACCCCCACAACCATCCCATCCCATCACAACCATCCACCAGGACATACACATATGTATATTTATTTATATATTTTTATATACACCTCTAGTCACTGGTATGTAAGTCTCAATTGTATAAAGCTAGGTTTTCCTATGTTTCCTAGCAAATAAATCAATAACTTTGTATAAATTTAATTAAGACCGGGAAAATGCTTATATTGTTAATAGCTATTAATAGGGTCGTAGGGTTAAGTACTCTGAAACCTAGACGTAAGCTTAATATTGTTATTAGCTTAAGTTAGTATATTTAAGTAATGATTGAAAAACTTTACAAACAAATAAAGAATTTTTTTTTTTCTTGGTAACTTTCTTCCTTCTCTGACGACCGGAAACATCGGACAGTTCGAAGCTAACATCTTTTCAAGTTATCTCTATTAATAGGTATCAATCGACATTAATTATATTCTTATAATAAAGCCGGTTTTGGTTGTTGTGATAAAAATAATTATTTAATTCATACCCTCGACATATTTTATTATTTGTACCAATATTTGACAATACTAATATAACTGTGTGCTTATAATTAATTAATGATTAGTCATGCTGGCAATTTTAACAAGTTTCAACAAGGCGGAATTATCGCGATTATTTACGTTTTATAGTAATAGATAGGTACTAAAAGATTAAAATAAATCAGTTCAGATTATGAATCCATATATTGGCCCTTAACTATCAATTCAATTAATTGATAACAATAAAAATATATTATTGAAGATTTTATTAAAGGTAAGTTGCTTCGCTTTGGCTAAGGCTGATTTCAAATTACAATGACAACGATTATCATAACAATAGTTACGATAACAATGAATGGAAGAACTATGCATTTCAATATAACAAGCCTATATATTTTCTCCGTGTTGAGGCATTGTTGAATTCCCTTCCAGCCAGGCGGCTCGTGCGAGGCAAGTGACTATCATCGTGGCTACTAGATGGTAGGGATATACGATGACTCGCACCACCACTGGTACCACTGTCTCACATATTCCTGCCGCAATAATGGCAGTGCTTGCCAATGTCGTGTTCCAGTCTTGAAAGCAAGGTCGCAAGTGCACGTACGCCTTGGCCCTTTGCGTAGTCTTATCATCCCGAACTTAAGTTTAGAAACGCATTTGGTGTATATAGGCGACGGTTATCTCTTACCAGGAGATCCATCTACTTTCCTATAAGATAAAAAAATATACAAAAATATTAAATTTTCCGTTGCTGTGAAAATACACAAATAAAAAATTACAAAACAACTCTCAGCTTTTAAAATACTACGAAATAGTAGATGCTGGACTTGGTACTTCATCAGGTGCCGAACTGACGTGATTTTCACTTACTTATAGTCACCAGAAATGACAAAAAATCTGTTTTTTTATATTCACCTATTTAAAATTAAAAAAATATCTATAGATGTGCTGCCACATACGTAGTCCTGAAGGAGTTTCCGAACAGCATCGATTTTTCTGTCCGATTGTTGCGTTCGTAATTACTAAGACATCCCTTTCAATGCAGGAGACAATAAAAGAGTAAAGCCGTACCGAGCCAAAAAATGGGAAATGTTACAATCAGTCGCAATATCGGGCACATATTCCAGTCCCGGGTAGTGAAGTTTTTCTGAAAATCTGAAAAAACTCATGCTACAATTTTTTAGGCCGTACCCAGAACCTCGTGTATTTTATACTGACAACGATAACGTTATGCAAACGAGGCGTCTAAAAAAACTAATCAATTCAAATTGGGCGTAAACCAATTCTGGAAAATTACAAGTTGAAAAATAGAAAGTGACGGACACGAAATTGGAACCTGGGACGTTAAAGTTACAGCCAACATGGTTAACCAATAGACCATAGTACTACTTAGTATAAATCACAATCATCGAATGGCGGTGTTCTTGTTAAAGAATGAAGTTACCCCTACAAATATATCCTGCTTATTTAATAATGAGAATCTATAATCAATAGGCGCTCATATTCAACAGGAATGACATTGGAACGCAATATCTAGGAAATGCCATTTATTTCCATTAAGGAATTCTATTCCAGCAATGTCTGCGAATGGGGAAGTACGGTGTTCAGAAATTGATCTACGTATTAATATTATAAAGCTGAAGAGTTCATTTGTTTAATTTAATGCTACTCTTAGAAACTACTAATTCAAATTCAATAATATTTTTGTGTTGGATAGTCTCTTTATCGAGGAAAGATATAGGCTACACAATAAAAACACGAATCCCACAGCAACCATCAATTTTTCCGGGATAAAAAGCGACCTATTGTAGTAATCTGATATATAAGCTATATTGTTCAAAAGTTTTATCCAGATCCATCGGGTAGTTTTAACGTGAAAGAGTACCAAACATCCGTCTTTACACACTTACGCATTTATAATATTTGTTAGATTGTTATTCTTAAGTTCCATCATCCACATTAAAAAAATCTATTTAAATCTATCGCCTATGTGGTCTAGCTGTTAGCCAAGTTAATGTACTAATGTAATGTAAGTGTAATGTAATAATTTTAATATATAAGTCAAATCATTGCAATGTTGTCTTTTATGTACTTTGCTATTTTTATTTTATAGGCGCCGTATATATATTAGATGTAATATTTGTTTAGGAGTAAGTATGTATGTAATTTCACGCTCCTTTTCCCTTAAACCACGTTTCCTCTGTCCATATATTCACTACGTAAAAACGCCGACAAGATGGGTGGTTAGCAAAGAATTAAGATGACGCAGTCCTGGCTTAAATTTTTGCTCTCCAGAAGCTTACCCAACGCTCCATTCACTTTACTCACGGCATTTCCTCTTCTCTCTGTGGTTTACCTTCCATTCCCATTGAAAGCACATCCAAGATATACATTTCATCCACTTGCTCCAACCCTACATCATCTACCATTATCCTTACATAGTTTTGTTCACATTCATATGTAAGCCTCTTTTATTACAAATATCTTCCATAACTGTGACTAGTGTTTGAAGCTCGGATGGAGATGAACGAGATAAACCTAAGAGTACAGTGCCATCTGCATAAAGGATTACTACAAAGATATGCTTACCTGCATCATTCAC
>DVZW01000380.1:0-10777 GCA_018237805.1 Mesosemia grandis
AATGGCAAGCACTGACATTATTGCGGGAGGAGTAAGTAAGTAAGTAAGTAAGTAAGCGGTGGTAACATTCCGGGAGAGTCTTCGCAAGACTCTACCACCAAGTCGTCACTCACTTGCCTTTTACGAGCTGCCTGGTTTAAAGGCAGTTAGCCTATTCTACATGCGAAGCCCGGACCAACAAGGGGATTACTATAATTATAAAAAAACCCCTAAGAAACACACAATGTGATATTATTTATTTAAATTAATTGGAATTTAAGTAAAATTTTATTAAGTCCCAACGACAAAAACGATAAATATATATTCATATATCTTCACGACTTTTACCACATTGGGTAGGCAAAGAACACGTTTCCACTGTAAACATATTTACAAAAGGTGGTAAGTTATTCGGATTCCGAAAAGAAGATTGGATAGGAGGCAGTGCGTAGAGACTCAAAACGGCCCAGTATCGAAATTTGATAGGTGGGCCCAAATGAAGTGTTTTCTCAATAGAAAATACTCGCTTTAAATTAAAGTAAAAATGCATAGGTAGGGTACTTATTAATAATAAGGATTTTCTTATGACTTTTTCCGGAAAGTATGGCTTAAGAGGCCAGGTGAAATTGTGGATAACATCATAATAATTTTCGCTCTTTCGGGGCCTCTGTAGCCAGGACCCCATACGATTGGATCGGTTAATACAGCAGTAGTTACACCGCTGATAGTATGATAGTCTGGGATAATCCAATAAAGGTGATTTGGGATTAGAAACAAAAACAAATGTACTATTTCTAGAACTAGTTGAATAGCCACTGTTGGTCATAAAAAATACGCAGGAAATTTGCTGTCTGGCTTTTATATATTATTCCTCAAATGTAACTACACCCAAAGAAAATTGGGGACGATCAAGAATCACAAAGTAAGTCTCGGTAAAAACGTTTGTAGCCTAATATATTGCTTTTATAATTCTGTTAATATTATAATGGGCAATTGAACCCGCCTCTTATTACTACTGTAACTTCTGTATGCCAGAATCAACAGCGGCAACCTCGTGATGACACTGAACTATGAATTTAGGATACGCCGGAAAAATTTTGGTAGGCTTTATAAATTTTCAAAATGGCATCCCTCCCCTAAAGGAAAAACTGGGAATCGATATTTTTGATACATGAGGTCGTTGGATATTTTTGATACATGAGGTTGTCGTTGGATTCGTCAGTTCGGTTTTTTTTGGAATCAGGTTATAGTTCAGGTTTTTAATCATTGCTTGTTCTTTACAAATATACGTTACAATACATTAAAGATAACGATTAAGTCATCGAAACGAAAGCGCACAAATTGAACAGTGAATGTCGAAAAGACGAATCGGGTGTATAATGTTGACCTGGCGTGATGATATAAAGATAATAATAAAACATCCAAAACTAAATGTCAATATTTTCAAACGAGACAAAATTCCAATAGCTCGTCTCAAAGATTATCATTTCAAAATTGCAACACTAATTTTCACCAAAACTATTAATGGATCTCCCCAGACATAGTTTGCTAACCGCTAAATCGATCCTATAAAAACAATTACAAATCCCTCCCTCAATTTCCGAGCTATTAACTAAGATGATGAACTTTCCTTAACACGGGGTAATTTTATCAACCAAGATTTTCCTCGACCAAAATTTATGGTCGTAATCTAAATTTAACAGACTTACCTCTGGACATTACTTAATTTTGTAAGCCAGGTCGTTTTATTTTGATTATCAAATGAAAATGAGGTTATTAAAAACTATCTACTGGGTGGTAGAGTTCTGCAATGACGCCCTGTTTGATACCACCTTGCCTATTCCTGTAGCAATAACATCACTGTTTGTCATTGTCGTGTTCCGGTTTGGAGTGTAAAGTAGCTGGTACTCTTATGCAAGATTCTTATCATCCCAGACTCAAGATTGGCATCGCATCGTTAATATCTTTGACGTATATAAGCAAAGATTATCTCTTTTCGTCAGGGGATCAGTTTGCTCGTTTGTTTCATATGATATAAAATAAACACGCCCGGATTGGTTCCACCACCATGGCTATTCCTGTCGCAATAAAATCAGTGCTTGTCGGTGTCGTGCTCCGGTTTGGAAAGCAAGGTAGCTGGTACACTTCCGCAACTGACAAATATCCCAGTCAAAGTTGACACCATTAGTGACTTTGTTGTCTACAGGCGACGGTTTTCCAACATCAGGATATCCGTCTACTTATTTGTCTCCCATGTAATAAAAAATACATTTTTCCTCGCACAACACCACTATTGAATAAATTATCAGCGTATTTTTCAACTTTACTTAGGAACCTTCAAGAAACCAAATCATTCCTCAATGTATCTGAGGCACTTCTGGTGTGGCGAATACATGGCGTATACATTAGCGGCGGAGATAACTTACCATCGGGTGAGCCTCCTGTTCATTTGAATCCTTTTGAAAAATTTCCAATTTTATTAATAATTATAATCTACAAAAACAAGGTTTTTGAATTCATTATTATATCATTATAATTATATATCGGATACTTACCACGGTTTATTGCAAAGTTCCTTTTCGATATCTGGGCGCTGCAAGAAGTGCCAAATATCGAAAAGTGAATCCTGAAATAAACCCCGGTAAACCACGTTATATATTAATAATATGCTAATTATTAAATGTTTTATGCAAAGCCACAATGGTAAGCTTTCACTGTAGTCTACGGACTCTTGCAAGTTCAGGGACATCCCAAAATAAATCTCCAAATAAATTGTCAATCCGTCCCTCCTTTTAGTCGTGAAAGATTGACAAACAACCTGCCAAACAACATACACACTTTCACAATCAGAATATAGGAATTTCACTTTTCTGGCATGTGGAAAAAAGATGAATGCCTCAGGAATCAGAAAATGCGAATCGGGTGTGTTTATCCACTGATGTTATGTACTTCCAAATAAATCATAAAAACACTAAGACAAGATATAATAAATATTTTAATAAAGAGACGACTTAAATTTAACGACTAGCACTTTTGTAAAGTTTTAATTATAGACGTATTTAATGCTAGGGTTTTGTTATATCAAGGTAAAGATTAAAGAAGAAAATAATTAAAGAGCTGAGGGAAGCGAAGCTTTTCTGATTTTAGTTTTATCTTAATTCTACTATAATTATATCATCACGGCAGGTCCGTTCTAAGGTGAGCACAGAGAGCCGACATAACTTCTCCTTCTGTAAACGCGCTTCCAATTTGCTTAAGATATGTCAGCCGTGACCAATTTTGCATTTTCATCCATTTTATCATTATTAATCTGTTTCGTCAGTCGTTCAATTAATATTCTTTTTAAATGTCCATTTGGGCTAGCTAAATTGAAGAGAACAATAACCCTGCCTGCGAACCCCTTTTTACCATTTCTGGGAGCCAATTTAAAAATTTATATAATTCACATTCTGGCGAACCCAACGACACCTCAAATATCAAAAACCGAAAAATGTTAGTTAAGAGCTATTCTGGCGCTCCCTCATGACGACCGCTCGTCAAGAGCGATACGAAAAAGACGAAGAAAGAGAATATACTATAGACAAAATTAGTAACTTGCTAATTGTTAAAATTACAAAAACATTCTAAAAGATGAAAGATACCATAAGAATTATTTTCGTAGGTCTATAATTTAAAATTCACAAAAGGACCTTAAGCAATGTAAAGATAAATTCCGCCCTTTTTAAAGGTACTCGAAATTAAAATAGATTTAAATTGGATTAATTAATGGACATCGAAGGGCGTGACGTTGCAAATAGCATTAACTAAACCCTTCTCACGAATATGATTTACCTTTAAATTGTAACATTTTAATGGACCAGGAAGTTTCAAAGGAGTTGTGCTTAAAGATAATAATATAGACTAGCTGACGCCCGCAACTTCGTCTGCGTTTGCTTTGATTTAATGAGAAAATTCCGTATAAACTTCACCCTATTTCTTCTTAGGGCTTGAATTTCCAAAAATTCTTAACGGATGCCTACAACATTGTAGCTGCAAGCATTTTATATATACAGATTATTATATCATCACGCCAGGTCCCTTGTGGGGTAAACAGAAAAAACCGAGAGTCAAACATCACGATATGGACTTGTTTAACTTGTTCAACATTCATACGTCTTTCATTTCAAGCACTGTCTTCAGTTACGGTGACTCTTATAGCCCCCCCCCCCCCTTCATTTGTGGGCACTATTTGGAATTTATAGAGTCGATGTCGCTACCACAAATGTAATGAATCCAACGACACCTCATATGTCAAAATACGTCCAGCCGTTCGGACATACCCACACTCGAAGAACATTGCAGTGCTGACGGAAACATGTAATTGGGAATTCAACCTATGAGATCTTGACTCTAAGCGAAATTTAAAAATCTTGGAGACGAATGATTTTATATCAAACATACTTAAGAACTTCGGCCAACATGTATTTCAGAAACTTAAATAGATTCATGTTTGTTACGATGGCACATACAGACAGATACACTATATAAAATATATAAACATCGCCACGGGAATCGTTATTTTTTCCGTGATACAAGGTAGCCTATGGGTTATTTTAATGTATAAGCTACATCAGTATAAATTTTCATCTAGATTCATCTAGTTTTTGTGAAACACCATCCTTACAAACTTTTACATTTATAATACTAATAAAATCAAATCCTCTTAATGAATCAATGTTTTTAACTTTATGTGCGTGCCCCGGCTTCGCTCGTGGTACATTATAAATTGCTTATAGCCTCGATAAATGAACTATCCAACACAAAAAGAATTTTTAAAATTGGTTTAATAGTTTATGAGATAAGCGCGTTCAAACAAACACTCCAACTTTATATTATTAGTGTAGGTTAAATATTTTTCTAATTCCGTGGTTGAAAGTTTGTCGTCACTTCTATAGCTTAAAATCTTACTCTCTACGCGTCTAAAGAACTTCAATATCGATAACTTCGAGCACACCACTAAAATTCCCCCTTCATATCGTATGCATTCTTGCACACTAGCACAGGGCCTGTTTTAGAATCATTACAGTACCGCATACTTCATAACCTACCCCTAGACAATGTAAGGCCCTTATTGCGAAAAAATTATAATAATACTAGTAGAAACGCGCGGGTTTGCATGCATTATCTTATCTTACTAGCTTGCTTGCGACTATGGATGTATGTTTGTTACTCTTTCACGCAAAAACTACTAGACGGATCTTGATGAAACTTTACAGTAATATAGGTCATCATAATAACATATAGACTATTTTTTATCCCGGAAAAATGAACGGTTCCCGTGGGATAGCTTTGTTTGTGTTTTTCAAGCGAATGAAGTCGCGGGCGGCAGCTGGTCCATTATAAAACAATATTGTTGTTTAATATACTTAAATTAGAGCTAAGAAAGTATTCAAAATGTTTTTATTGGTATACTCAAGAAAATTGCTACTTCAATGCTCTCGAGGGTCCCTCGGGACAAGCCATGAAAGGAGAGAGACAACAGCTAATGAACAACGTGATAAGGCGATTTATTCCCTTGAAATAATTTTAATGAAGATGGCATGTTGATAAAATACTTTGATTATTTTTAGCTCGTAGCAATTTAATTATAATTGGTTATATTTTTGAATTAAGTATCATCGCGTGTCTTTAAGGGACCCAATACATCGTCTCATAAGCAATAATGATCTAGAATATTTCAATTGCTTTCGAATATGTACTAGGCAATTTCTTTAATGAGTTAAATATGAAAACCCGAGCTCACTTAATATCGTTTTTATACGGACAGTTGATATTTCTAAATGTTAATTCAATGAAAAAAAAAATTTTTTCAGTCTTATTCCATTTTACCAGAAAATGTCCGTCATGTATCGTTTGATACATTGAAGTGTGTTATTTTGGTAATACTGTATTTTAAGTTTATCACTCTTACTTAAAGTTTATTATTACGATCTCGTTATGTGACGTCCCAGATTATTCAAGCACTTAATCCCGAGCAAATAATCATTATATTGTGGTCGATTCCGCTGTCCCCGACTAGACTAAACTAAACCAAAATTAGCTTTAGTCCCGTCAACACAGCAAATTCTTCGTCCATATTTGATGTTTTGAAATGACTAAACCTTATTTTGGTTTAGTTTAGTCTAGTCGGGGACAACAGAATCGACCCCATTGTAACATTTTGATCGTTATCTAGGTAGAGCACTTAATTATTGACTGGTTTTAATATCGGTTTAGAGATACTTTTGATATATTACAATATGTTATTTATTTATTTATTTAATCTATCTATTAAAGTATCTGCTAAGTGGAAGAGTTCTAATAAGCGGTAAGCAGAGGTGAACCTAGTAAAAGCTACAAGAACTGATGATTAATACTTTTTTTTATACAACTAGGAAAGGAATAAGCAGACGGACCTCCTGATGGTAAGAGATCACCGTAGCCTATATACACCACAGGTGTTAAAGGTTCGTTGCCAACCTTGAGTCTAGGATGATAACTCTTGCATAAATATACCAGCTACTTTACTCTCCACACCGGAACACGACAATGGCAAGCATTGGCATTATTGCAGCAGGAATAAGTAAGGACATGGTACCATCCGGGCGAATCATAGCCGAACTCTACCTCCTATCATCGGCTAATTATACCGTTTTATTGTATAATTGTATTTCCACGTCCATTATCCCATAAACGTAGATAGAGATCACTGACGGGGAGGCTGTCGAAAATAAGGTTCGAAATTCCAAAACAAATTGTAGATGTTAAAACTTCGGAATACTATTCAATTTTATGAAGACATCGCAGCGATGTAATAGTATTAAGAATTGTATTACAGGCATATAAAGCATCGGCGATTAAATTTGACGTAGGATATTTTTCATGTAAGTTATTTTTCCGATGAAAGCCATTCCAAACAGTCTCAAATTAGGTGCGCTTAAGGAAATAGAAAATATTTATCAACTTTTTTAGCTTCTTAATAATTACTAAAACACTTAAAAACTACTACTAAAACACTTAAAATAACAGAGATAAAAAGGAAATATAATTACTTTATAATAATATATCATCAGACCAGGTTCCTTGCAAGGTAAGCAGAGAGAACCGAGTATATAAACATTATGATTCAAACATACCTTTTTTATAGTAGAAGGAGCCTATGAGCAGGAGGCGCACCTGATGGTAAGTGATCGCCACCACACATGTATAAGCGTAACAGCAGAGACGTTTCCATTAGGCCAGTCTTTGAGGAATGCATAGGCTCTTTTCTTGAAAGTTTCTAAGTAGTATCTGTTCGGAAATACCTCCGCTTACAATTTGTGCCAATATGCGCGAAGAATTTAGAAGACATTGGTTGTGTATTGTAAACCTGATTCGCGAAAGGCACGACTAATCACATCAAGATAAGTTAGTCATCAAAGTGGATGAATGTCAGTACCGACATTCATCCATTTTCACTTTGTATTTGTAATACTTTCTATTCATTTTAATAAAATTTAAATAAAAAACAATTGTGCTGTTTCGTGTATCTCGTATCTTCGTTATACAGAACAATGCGATTTTAAAAAAACAAATGCAAGCAAATAATTGCTCAAAATTAATGTTTCACTATTTCTTTTTGACCAATGCAAAGTTTTATATAAAGAAACTAGCGGCCCGCCCGGCTTTGCACGGGTATAAATTATACATTTAAACATTCTTCTTTAATCACTCTATCTATTAAAAAAACGCATCAATATCCGCTGCGTAGTTTTAAAGATTTAAGCATACATAGGGACATAGGCACGGACAGAGAAAACGACTTTGTTTTATACCGTGCAGTGATGTAGGAAAAAAAATGAAATCGACAATTCAATGTATTGTCAACATGAATTTTCATAAGAACATTTTCTTTAAATCAAACACCTGATAAGAATGCCACTAATAAGTCTTTAGCTATGAAAAAATATTTATTTTAAATTGTTATTTAAAATTAATTTAAAAAATTCAAATACCTATTCATTTTTGTGGTGACAACGTTGGTGACAAACCAGCAAGATATAAAATCAAGTGTCACCGAAACTTAGCGAAAGAGACCTGAAAAGAGTATACATTCATACATTAAAAACTTACGCACGCACACATAGTATATTAACAAAACAATAGCCATGAAAAATGTTATGAATGCAACACGGTAGCAAAAAACCTTTGCTAGATAGGAGGAATCCTATTTTCTTATCAACATAGCAAATATAAGGGTTCCCTCATGCTCCGTAACCTTGCTGCGAACCAACCTCGACGGCCCTTGAATACTAACCTTTCGTCAAGGTCTCCTATAAATAACAAAAACGAACATCTCTCATTAAATTGACAGTTATATACGGGATCACGTGTCGCTGTCGCAATTCTTATACTCCTTATGGATTAATTGTATATTGTTTGATATGTTTGACCAAACGGCGTAGTACTGAGTGTTGTGTGCTACATAAGTTTAAAATCACTATATGTATGTATACCATCGTGTAAGTATACCTATTAACTCCCGAGGGGTAGGCACACATATGACTGGTACAGTCATATGCAATTAGTGCACTTCCAGTTAACTAGAATTTGAATTCGAATATGTAAAATTGTAAACCGTTAGATAAACGAGTCTCTATGGAATTCTCGGATAAATCGTTAGAAGTTGCTGTCTAAAATGATTTTTACAAATGGTTGGAAAATTGATATATCTGTCTATTGATAAGTAGGAATAGCAGTTTAAAATTGTATATAACACTAGCTGGGAACAGACGCTGTTTTGCCATATTAAGTTTAGGGGTTGACAACCCTTATCACTTAGGGCTATGAAAAATAGATGTCGGCCGATTCTCAGACTTACTCAATATGCTCACAAAATTTCATGAGAATCGGTCAAGCCGTTTCAGAGGAGTTCAATCACGCACCCCGTGACAGGAGAATTTTATATATTAGATATATAAACATATAATAATGAATTGATAAATACAATAATTATAATAGCTTACATTGTGTGAATATAGTATGTAACATAGTAAAGAGAGTACATTTTACCTATAACTATCTGTAAGTATATATTTTACACTTTGAATCGTCGGCACTTAGAGAAATATAATAATTATATTTTAAAATAAACTTCACTTTTAAATGTGAATTTGTACAAGGGTTTTTTAAATTATATAAGTATATATCGGCGAAGACAAAAATTCAGTACAATTTCTCTTCTGTCAACAAATTTCTTTGTTTGGTAAGTATGTTTTGTGATGCAATGCGAGCTTCAATATTATCAGTACATAGAATATAGCATTACGGTAGAATTCCAGCCAATGGACGACTACTAGTCTAAACATGACGTAGTAGGGGAAACAAAACAGTTTTGTTTGTTTATTTTTTTCATTTGATTATCAACCGTTTTTCTTTGTTTTTGGTTTGTTTTAAGCTGTTAACAAACTTAAGTGTTATCAATAAAATAATTATAACGTTACGGTGAAATTTGGAGTAATTTTTAACCACAAATATTTTATACAATTGATATATAATGCTTGGCTTACACGTGAAACTGTACTTACACGTGCTTTCATTGAAAGGTTATGTAAGGAGATAATATAAATTTATAAACAATTATTGTAACAAATATACAAACAGAATATCTGTTTATATTATATGAATATTATATTCAGTCAATTGTTAATATATTTATCACTATAGAAAAGAGTATGAAAGACATGGAAGAAAGAATGTATATCATTGGAGACCACTAGTGATTTATTTTGAGGATATTGATCAAGCGTTTCAAGGTCAAGGTAAATTTTTGAACTGATATAATTGGGAACGATGACCTCATTTTTTCATATCTTGGGCCGAGATGGGTAAGGATAGAGGCGGATTTTACTCAGAATATCTAATACTTTTGAATGCGGTTACCGAAGATGACTGTTGATTTATTATGACATCCCTAATTTTCATGTTCTTTTACAAATAATACAGCTGCCCATCCTTACCTATACCTAGTGTCTGTTTCTTCTTCTTTCACTATGCAACGGATTAGCCGATAGATAAATTGTTTTGTAAGATAGTCGGGTGATTGGAGATGGATATACATACTATCATCCCAGGATCTTTTGGGATTTACAAAATAGTTTTAATTACTCAGCAGACTGGTGGTGGAAGTTGGTATTCCAAAAACCGGCCAACTGCGAGTCGGAACCACACACGAAGAATTCCGTACCTTTGTATATAAAAATCACATTTTTTGTATGGGAGCCCCCTTAACATTTTTTTTCTGCTAGTAGTTATAACGGTAACATATATACATCTGTGAAAATTCCAACTGTCTAGCTATTAAGGTTCATGAGATACAGACTGGTGACAGACTGACGAACGGCGGAGTAATAGGGTTCCGTTTTACCCTTTGGGTACGGAACCCTAAAAACAGAATATGTTTAAAGTAGATTACAATGCCATAGACGTCCTAATGAAAATGTAAAACAAATTTGACATTACTTTGCGTTATCGTGTTGAGACATACACACGTCTTGTTAGACCTATTAGTTAACATATAGTTGTCAAAATCGTAGCACTCGCATTCTTCATGTCATTATTATTAACATACATCACGCCGGTTTCTTGTGGGATAAGCAGAGAACAATGAGTGGTGTTTATTTGCATAAGTCGGAGTGAGCCCTTGTTCTGCAAAATGTGTCTTTCAATGGATTCGCGCCAAAAATATACGCGAAAGGTGATTTATACTTAAGGTAACGTGTGAATCAGACAAATTTATATA
>DVZW01000381.1:0-10775 GCA_018237805.1 Mesosemia grandis
TCCTTGCGGGGTAAGCAGACAGAACCGAGCGCCAAACATCACGACTGAGACACACCCGTTTCGCATTAAAAAAATAAACAGTAATTATACTTGTGTAAACGTGTTAGATGCAGTACAGACATATTTCGACAATTTCCTTAACAAACAGCGGGCCTGCCCCCATACAGTGTTGCCACCTCGCCCTCCAAAATACACTTGGTTATTACAATTTTTCGCCTTATGAATATCGCGAGTAACACCGAGGGCGTCACACCTCAGCAATTTTACTTTAATTCTTATTTAGAACGCCTTTTTCGGTTACACGATTTTTAGTATTAGTTCACCGCGTCGACTTTCGGCCGCGGCGGGGCCGTTTTCGCTTTTTCAGCGTAATTCAACTTTACGATATTTAAAACGCAAATTGCCTGTCTTGGTTTTGTTGGGGTTTTTCGTAATCTGCATTTTTATCGTTGACACTTTCTTAAATTCTATTGTTAATGTAATTTATATATGGCATTGTTATATTCGTTTTTTATAGCTAAAGGGGCTAGGAGGCTCACCTTATGGTAAGTGTTCGTTTGTGTTTGTGACCATCAATAGTAATAATGATTATGGAACATGATATTTTTTAAAGTTTTTGTTGAGAAAAGTCGTACTTTTGATAATGAAAAATTCAATGGAATCGAACCCTGGACTACTCCGTTTATAGCCCATATGGCTAGCTATGTACTTAAGCACTGTTGACAACAGCGGCCATTTTTTAATTATATCTTTACTAGCTGTCGCCCGCGACTACGTCCGCGTGAAAAACACAAACAAAGCTAAAACACAAAAAAGTATCCTACTCGTATTACCCAAGTCAGCTCATACCCTGTCTGTATAACAAATTTCATCAAAAAGCCGTTTAGTAGTTTCAGCGTGATTGACGGACAAACATCAAAACATACAAACAAACAAACTTTCACATTTATAATATTCGTGTGATT
Source organism: Mesosemia grandis (assembly GCA_018237805.1). NCBI lineage: Eukaryota > Metazoa > Arthropoda > Insecta > Lepidoptera > Riodinidae > Mesosemia > Mesosemia grandis. Next base: position 966 of record DVZW01000381.1, read on the forward strand.
ATTGTATGTGTATTAGTGTCATTGTAGTAGGTAAGTGGGTAAGTTACACGACAAAGACAAGCACCTCAGACCATCCCTGTGTTATTAACAGGCGCGAAAAATGTTTACAAAAATGCTACAGCGTGTCTATCGCTATAAATGTAGACAGTGCAACGGGTCAAGGGCTTTTATTTCATGAAATCGAATGTTCATTTGGCGGGCGTCATCACTGCGCTATCAATCATGCATGCGCCATTGCGCCGCGCGCTTTTGTTCGAATTACGAATTTCGAAAAAGGTAAAGCGCGCGGGAAAATTATGGTGGTTATGCTCTTTTCGAATTTGGAATTCTATTGGCTTACCAATAGGTAAATATTACGAATTTCGGAAAAGGTCGAGCGTGAGAAGTTTATGGTAATTGTTTTTCTAATTTGGAATTGTAATGGCTTGGTGTTGCCAGTACATATGTAGGTAAATATGCATTATTATAGGTATAATTCAATGCAACAGTTGAGTTTTAGTACCCAGAAGCTATTAATAAATATTATCAAGTCCAGGTTTATATTTACAATCTAATAGGAAAATTTTCTTACAAATTTGAAATTCTATTGGCTTGGTATTGCCAGTAGGTAAACACTACGAATATCGAAAAAGGCTAATGGTAAAATGATGGCAGTTATTGTACAGGTGATAATATTACTTAAATTAAAATAGAAAGGTATTTCTATGTTTGTATCGGTTATATTGTTTATGAGCTATATACAAAAAAATGACGACTCAATATTATACCTTACAGTTCTGCAATGTCTCACCGCCCTATTGATTCATTTCGCAATATTGTCAATGGTTGTAATTGACTTGTCCCAATTTCAAGTTTCACGTAGCCGGTGTACTTACCCAAGAGACAGAATTAAGGTTGACAACGCACATTGTCTGTGGTGTATATAGGTTACTTATATATTATCATCTAGATTTTTTTTCCTATATAATATTTTTTTTTTCTTTAATTAAGATATTCTTTTATAAAATCATATAATGATTCTATTCAAATCTAATATAATACGATAATAAATATCATCTCGCCCATTATCCCACAAGGGGTAAGAAGAGAAACCTGTCGCCATATCGGGTACATATTCCAATCCCGGGCAGTGAATATTTCTCAGAAAATTCTCATTAAATCATTTTTTGTTATGAATCCGACGTGGGAATTGACATGGTGCATCTTATACCAATAAAAATTACTTAATAAAAATTAATAAAAAAAATCTTATTAGTAAAAATTTTAAAACTAATCATTATTAATATTTACATTTGACCACGCGATCTCAGGTAAGATTGAACCAGAAACGTAAAAACATGTTTATTAAATACCTTGAATTTACGAATGTACAATTAAGAGTAATTATTAATTGTTTTTTTTTAAGTATAACTAAACTAGTGGCCAGCCACGGCTTCACCCGTGGTACATAATAAATGTTTCATAGCCTTAGCCTTTCGATAAATGGACTATCCCACACAAAAGAATTATCAAAATCTGTCCACTCTGAGTTTAGCGCGTTCAAACAAACTGTTCATATATTATTGGTATTGGAATAGATGTTCCATTTTCTTACAATATCATATTGTAAGCGAAAACGTCCTTAAATTCCGTCGTGTAGGATACACCGTAATTTTTTTTATACTGCTCGGTTTCAAATATTGTTTGCGAAGCTCATCTTCGCCGTTCCCATTACTGAGCGAATAATATACTTATGCAGTGTGACACCGTTAAAAAAGTAGGAAAATTGCTAATGGTGTATGATATTGCCTCCCCTATTTTAGGGTAAGAAAAGACAGGGGTGGCATCACCTTTGCGCTCCCAGGAGGTGTTTTTTTCAGTGGAGTGTTTCTTTTTTGTCTGTATTTTTTGCGTAATGACGCCGAGGTCCTGTGAGAGTTGGACGAATCCATTAGAAAGGCGGGAAGAGCTTAATGTAGCAGTTTTTTCCTTCAGAATCGAAATCGGTTAAAAAAACGATGTCGCATGTGTCGTTCAGGGGACATTAGTAGGAATTGTAATGGCATTTTACGGCTGTATGTATGGGGTGTCGGTGTTACCAATTTGTTCTAAAAAGAAAACAAATATTTTTCTTTTTTATGAAACTGTGCATAGGCGTTTTCGTTATAAAGCCTTGTTTGCTATGTGTGTTGACAGTTTGTTTTTATTTGTGTATATCTTACGTTGAGCTATGAGACCTATGTTATTAAGTTTTTATCATATTTTATATAAATTATTTATGCAACATGTCATTTCTTTTGTTTTAAAAATTAAGGATAGACTTAAATTTAGATATATCTATCTAAATCTAAGTCTATCCTTAATTTTTAAAGGATTTCGTGATTTATGTGTCCACAGTTTTTTTTAATATAAATTTGAAATGTTTTCAATTCTTCGATAATTACTTGTTGAGAAATGGATTATCACGACAGTATTCTCATTGTGTAAATGTTGTTGCAGGCAAATGGTGTCCGTCGAGGCGCGAATGGTCATCGCCGCCGGATGTGGCGCGGCGGGTCTACTCCTCCGTGTTCCTTGGCAGCCCCGGCGAGTACCCAGGTCAGTCAATCTAAATTACCTACCAGTTTTCCTACATAACTATAATCATACGTTCCTTACATATTTCTGCCGCAATTGGAGCAAAGTAGCCGGTAACTTACAAAAGATTTTTCATCTCCTCGGATTGGCAACGTACCATTAACACCTCTGGTGATGGCTATCTCTTATAATCAGGAGATCTGTCTTTTTTCCTTTTTGAGATATTTTTTTACGAGGTACTGGGGTACATAGGGCCATAGACAACCTTCTTTAAACTGATTAGGTCTATCCTTTATAGCTTTACGGATCTAAATGTTTAAGAAGTTTTTATATCTGTATTTACATCGCAGTCTGATACACAATACATAAAATGTTTGAGCTTAGATAAATCTGTGGGATTAGTCCAAATATATTTATTTATACATGTTCGTATGTGTGTCTGTGTAACACGCCATTTATTCAAAAATATTATCCAAGACTCGTCGGCAAACTGTCGCGATGACAGTCAAATCGTTCTTGTAATGAAGTGACGAAAACGCAGGACAAGCGACGGGAAACAGTTTCCACACACTTTTCATTATATTTAACATGCGCTTTTATTTGAGGGTAAACACGTTGGTGTTGCGACCGGTAAAAATATTAAAGGCGGTAAAAATATTGACTTTGTTTTTTTTATGTTACGTCATGAATTGTTATGTGCCTAATTATTACTTCAGTGAATACATGTCAATTTTGGGCGGGAAAAATATACCGTCTTTTTTTTAAATTTTAATGTGCGCGTCTAGCACCTATGCTATGAAATTGTTTTGTTATGCCTAATTATTACTTCTATTTCTTATAAGTAAACAAGTCAATTGTAGGCGGGAAAATGTTGTATTTTTTTTTTAATTTTGTGGATTAGCGTTAGGAATGATGAAATGTTAACTTAAATCAATCCCTACAATAACTAGGTAGGAATTTCCCTGTAGGTATATGATAAAGAGATCTGGCATCCTGTTTTTTGTTTTTACAAATTCGATACTTAAATAAAACAAGGCGAAAGGCTTACTTACTATCTATCACTGTACCTATAGATAGGTAGAAGAATAAGTAAAGACCACGTTTCAGTGGACCACGAATTCCTACTTATCACAGTAATGATAAATTTTTAAATTATTTTGTAAGTAAATAAAATACTTATTTAAAACAAGCGGGTACTTTTACTTAAGACTAACATAATGTGTTCAACTGCCTACTCAATTTTTATTCTTTACCAAGAATTACAATTAATTTTGTCATATGCGTTTGACATTAAGTTATGAGATACATCGACAAATAAGCAAGTCGGAACTGGTTTTAACAAGTTAGGTAGATAAATACAATTAATTATACCGCGGTAGGTAAATTTGTAAATCTTACATAAATTAAGTTATTCTGTGGCCAATGTTTATAATTCTTATTTTGATTATAACTCTGGAGTGATATTTTTAACATCTAGATAAAAAAGTAAGTATTCTTCGAATAATAAAACATATAAATTTGTGTGTGAACTATAAAAAAAAACATTTACCGTGTTGCCATCTTAAATATTTCCAAGATTATTCCTTAAATGAAATCAATAGCTTGTAAAATTTGCAGCCTTTTTGTTTTTTCTACCAGATTTTTAAAAAAAACATTAGCTGTAATAAATTCTACACTCCCATCTGATAAAAATATATTATAAAAGTATGATTTTTTAAACATAAATCTAAAATATGTAACAAAAAAGAATTGATACAACAAAATGGGAGAATTTGGAAATAAACGAAGTTTTTATTAATTGTCAAATAAAAGACGATATATCAGTGACATCTATTGGCACATTCATACTAATAACCGGTATGTGTTATCATCGAGCTAAATCAGACTTTATTACTCACGATATAGAGATACAATTACGATAACACTAAAATGCTCTTATATCCATATAGTGTTATACACGTTCACTCCATTCATTCTGACATGTGCGCTTGTCATATATCTGTCTCTTACTTATTATAATACGTCAGCTTCATTGCTTGTTTCCATTACACTAAATCAATTACCGGCGTTGTGCATTTAACGTTCAGACGTGGCTATTTCGCGTAACTTTTAGAAAATATCAGATAAAAATAATAAAGTACAAAAATCAGAAATGGAATCGGAAGAAGCGGAGTCAATTTATTCGGGGCTTCGTTACAATTCCGATTTTTATCTAACGTCTCGAATGAATACCGCCGAAGACGGATTACAGTGGATCGAGTCAACGCTCAGACAAAAACAGCTGTAGAGCGGGACATCGCAAAGGAATCGATTCCATCTTGAACGGGAAAGGATTGAGCGGCGAGAGAGCGCGCTCGATTCCGTCTTTACGATGTGTGAAAGAGATAAAACAATTCCTTATGTTGCTATTCTTAAGCCATTCGCATATTCAATACAGCGCTTTACTGCTACAGATTAGGGTCGTAATTTCATTGTTATGACTGCGTATTGATGATTGTAGACTTTTGTTGTGGAATGTAATAACTTCATTCGGATATTGATGCTATTATGTTCTTAGATACAAGGCAATAAGGTAGCTTTTTGTGTGTGTATGATTGAGTGTATACGGGTTAAGCGTGCAGCGGCGGTTACTATGGAGACGGGTACGTCGGTATGCTTGCTTAGGCATTGGGCTGTGTTGCAAGCTGTAGTAATGTGTCCTAAAATACATAAATACTTTTATTATTAATTTCTTGCAATTAAAAGGGTAACAATAGCTGCAGATGTTCAGACAATATTTACTTTACCTACAATAAAGTTTATTTTTCATTTCACATACTTGTCAATACCTACGTATTGCCAATTAAACGTTAAAAAAACGGAGATAAAGAAAATATTGATGAACTTGACTGACTATTTAGATTTCAATTTCCAAGTCGGACCAAATGATTATAATGATTCAGTTAATATTACTATATCATCACGCCAGGTCCTTTGCGGGGTCAGCAGAGAGAACAGAGCGCCAAACATCACGACTCAAATACTCCCGTTTTACTCCCTCTACGTTCGTTACTCATGTATTGTCTTTTGCTTCGGTGACTTGACTTCGCCTTATTCCGAGACTTCGTTCGTTCTTCGGTTGTTATGAATGGCGATTTGCTAAATATCGTCGTGTAATTGTAGGTATATTAGAGTAGCATGTAAATGTGTAGGGTAGGTATTAATTTCACCTCTGCTTACCCCTTTGGGGATGGGTGTGATGATTTTTTTGTGGCGCTTTAAGGAAGATATTGACCTACATATCTAACATTGGTTATGGTGAATAGTCTCTATAATGAGTATCTGTACCAAGAGTAAACGAATATTAAATTTTATTTTAAAAGCTATCTTATTATTTTAGATCTAAGTGTAGGACAAGAGATTTTTCTTTATTGTTTATTAAACCCAAGCCGCTAGGTATACCTATAATGTTAATATTATAAACATAATAAGTATAAATAAATTATACACCTAGAATATATTACATTGGTACATATTTCCGAATTAAAATTTCGAATTCATCAATTTTGAATTTTGTATTTCATATTCCTTAATTTTAAAGTTTGAATTTCTTATTCCTCAATTCTGAAGTTTGAATTGCGAATTTCTCAATTTTAAAGTTTGAATTTCGTATTCTTCAATTTGAAAGTTTGATTTTAATTATTCCCCCCAATTCTAATTTTTCAATGTCGATAATTGAACGTATCAACGTTACACCATCGATACTTAGGTGTAGGGGCTTCGATCGCGGTCATCTGTAATCCTTCAGCTCTCCGAGCCGGTCTTAACGAGTGCGATCTAGATCAAGTGGCTGACTAGCTCATGAGCTAGTGAGCCACTTGACTCCGTTCACATCACTGGTTCTTTTGAAACAAGCAACAATAAGAAATATCGTAGTAGACAAGAGCATGTATATTTTACTTTGTATATTTTACTTTGTATATTTTACTTTGTATATTTTACTTTGTATATTTTACTTTGTATATTTAAACTGTCGTGAGCAGATTTTCTTTTGCCACAATTTTAGCTCAACAGAGGGTGTGGTGAAAGTCTACGTAGGATATCCAGAGAATGGTCAGCAGTCACTACTTTAGTAGCTATGTATTATATATGTATATATATTGGAGCTAATTTAGTTTTAAAATTTTCCCCCTTTTTGTACTTATATAAGTTCCGTAGGTATACCTACTGAAAATCACGTGTAGTAGGTAGGTAACTCTTCATTAAAAGGTATTAAAAAAATGCATTTAATTTTTTTACACACACACAACTAGTACTAACTATCTCTATCTACCACTATCTTTAAAAATAATATCTAATATCTTTAATGATTCAAATGATTGAACTATTTCCAACTGCAACATTTCCAAGGCGCGAGGCAGTCTATATTAAGTTCCTACGTCCTTTCGTTAATTAAAAAAAAGAATCGCTTTTTTTATCGCAGCTGTTTATTTTTACATCGTTAACGCGACCACGGCATTCAATTTAAATATGTTATAAAAAGATTTAACATAAATTATTGCCAAAACAAATTAGACGTTTGATAACGGATATTTATCGAGTGACGGAGACATATTTATCATTAGACGAGTGGACTCATTCATCAACACCTACACGGAATTACATTACTTAAAATTTACCTAGTAACAGATTTTTGTAAAACTATGGTTTGCGGAAACGAGATGGGTATATAGAAATATAAAAGGGAGAGGGAGATAGGAAACTTATTAGAAGAGAAGAATCCGTAATACAAGTACATGAAGAGAAGATAGTAGGATTTATGAGTGTTATAAGAGCGTCCATTAGCACATACCACTAATTGTATATTCAAAGTTTCACTGAAATATTTTTATTTAACGCAAAATAAATGTTATAATGGCTAATGGTTATCCTAAAAATCTTATTGTTTGGTCTAAGTCCGAGAACGAAATTAAAAAAAAAAGTATTTTGACAGTTTCATTTTGGAGTTACGTTGATGAAGTTTTTAACCAAGAGAGACATATTCTTTAATAATTCGATGGTGGATTGGTTAAATGTCAATTACTTAAATCTGGCAGGTACTCCTGAATTTGGCGTTATGATATGTGATAGACTGCTCCTGATTAAAATCAGGACTTAATCGGCAGCATTGTTGACAGATTTCAAAATAAGAATATTATTATTATGTGAACATAGTTCTTCAAGTTTTGTAAGGTTTAATAAAAATCTACTTTATAAATACCACAAATAAGGTCAATTTATGGGTATACAGTCTGAGCTACACTTGAAAAATTTAAAGTACAATTAATAAAATGTTAACAGAATATCCTTCTCTATTATTTCGATTTTTTATAGGTATACTAACCTACCAAATATTACGGAAATTACCTATGTACTAAACCGGTAATTCTTATTGTAAAAATAATTGTGTTATTAAATTATTATGTAGGAGTAATAAAATTTAATTACAAAACAATGAACGAATTCTAATTTCAAACAAGCATAAAATTAAAAGAATATTATTATTAAATTGGTAATCCTCACTGCTGATTATTTTTTGTCTTTATATTATAATGTAGGTGAGTAATAATAATAAAATTTAATTATAGAACAGTACCAGTGAACGAATTCTAATGCCAAACAAGCATAAAATTAAAAGAATATTATTATTAAATTGGTAATTCTCATTGCTGATTATTTTTTGTCTTTATATTATAATGTAGGTGAGTAATAATAACAAAATTTAATTATAGAACAGTACCAGTGAACGAATTCTAATTTCAAACAAGCATAAAATTTAAAGAATAGAGATGGCTAGAGGGCGATACGTGAGCGCGAGCGGGCAGGCACGAAATTGCTCAATTTGTGCCCAGCTCATATAGTGCCTTCGGGTTCCTTTTTCAAAATCCAATGAGATCGATCGCTCGCCATGTCCGCAAATTAGAGCGAGAATCGTTGTTCGTTAGCGCGTGAACAACATCGAGACGACGTAACCGCCGCGTCCCACTGACAGGAAAATCGATTTTACTGGACCACCTCTAGGGTTGTACTCGTCGGGACGGTTTTATCGAAATCGTCGCGAGTGAGTCAAAGCTCACCGCTCGAGTGTGCCAAGATGCATTTCAGTATTAGCGGTCTCCGGGCACTTTACTTGGATCTTTTAGAGCGACGTACCAATCGTTGGGAGTCATGCGCGAAGAAATTGCATCGGCCTAGAGATAGTTTAGTCGTAAATGACGCTATTAAATAAAACGCGTCTATAGAACAACGTGAAATTGACTTGGGAAGACGATCGAGTAATCTTAGGATAGCGGAGCCATTTTGTTTGTACTAGGTGTGCGGTAATGTAGGAAATTGCGCTTTTGATAACTGTTAGAGTTCACTCTTGTTGTTAGATACCTGACAAATAACCTTATTGATATATCATTAGGTCTTATGCAGGGTAAAGAGGGCGCCTAAGATTACGATTCCCATGCACCTGATTTTTCGACATTCATTACTCTTTATATACCTTTGTGAGTTTAACTCTTAACTTCTTATTCTGCTTATCTTGCCGAAATCATGCGTGCTTGCTGTTGTCATGATCTGGTTTCGAGAGTAAAGTAGCCGGTACACTTACGCAAGACATCATCCCATACTCAAGGTTGACAACGTACCATTAACACTTTTGGTGTATAGGTTTCTCGGCGGTTATCTCTTATCATCAGGAAATCTATCTACTTGTTTGCTTTCCTATTATAAAAAAAATACATTTTAATGTATTCTCGTTAGTGAGAAACTGGGCAAGAATCTTACAAAATTGATGCTCTTCTCAACAATAATAACATTAAAAGCCAATCGCGAATCTATCAGGAAGTGAAAAAACCGGCTATTAACCGGCATTCGCGGTATCTTCGGGCGTACATTGATATATGGGTTTACGATTACGCGCCGAGGTGCGACAGTGGACTCCGTGGGCTTAATTGATGGGGTGTACAAATTGGTCGTGTCTCCATTTTTAATGTTGTCACCCGGTGGTCTCCCCGATGTGACCTTTCTGATCTAACCTTTGACATAGATTGTACCTAGATTTGGTTATTAAAAACAACTTTTTTAATCAAAACGTGTCGGCATAAGATGCATGACGTCCTGGGTTCAATTCCCAGATCGGACTAAAAAATTGTCTAATGAACATTTCAGATTTTCTGAATATAACGTTGAATTTTCTGTAAAAAAAATATTTTTGGGATCAGAATTAGTGATATGGCGACGGATTTC
>DVZW01000382.1:0-10771 GCA_018237805.1 Mesosemia grandis
AAGGAAAATTCACGTTAATTAATATTTCAGTAACTATTAACTATAGGCCCGTGTCGTGTCATAGAATATCACCACCGCTTACTTTAAAAGGGTGTCGTTAAAGGCGACTGAGGATTAGAACATTATGTAAGGAAAAAGAGAATTGAGATAGATCATCAGACACTAGAATCATCACATCAGACACTAGAACAGGAGAGATTTTCCCCGTGTTAGTCCGGGCTTTATGTGTAGAATAGGCCAACTGCCATCCTACGAGGCAGCTCGTAAAAGACGAGCGAAGGTTTTCCAAGTCACTAACATCGTTACTACTAGGTGGTAGAGTTCTGCAATGACTCGCCCGGATTGGTACCACCGCCTTACTTATTCCTGCCGCAATCCTGCCAATGCTTGTCATTGTCGTGTTCCGGTGTGGAGAGTAAAGTAGCCGGTACACTTATGCAAGACTCAAGGTTGGAAACGCACCATAAACACCTGTGGTGTATATAGGCGACGGTGATCTCTTACCATCTGCTTGTTTGATTTGCTAGTTGTATAAAAAAAAATTTCCTCACATGGTTTATCTCTTCCTTTCCTCCTGTCTTGTCATTGCTTTTCGTTGGAATGCTAATGACGGCAACGAGTCTAAGTACCCGTGATTTAGGCGTTTCTATGAGTTGAATTCATGGACAGTGGAATCATGGTCTCTACTTTTATGAGACTATGAGCGTGAAAATTGAAGATACATTCATATTATTTATCAATATGTAGACCTGGGCTTGATTCCTAAGCCCAGCAGTAAGGCAAACATCGTTAAAATCGATTGTTTCAAATATCGATTTGCTTTATTTGTTTGCATATTTGGTAATAGACTATCACAAATCTGTACGTATTACCGTTTGTTTAACTAAAGGTTAACATAATTCGTTTTACATTTTTAGCAGCAAGTCAAACAAACATTATTGACAAGATTTGTTTTACAACAAATTAAATGAATCTATTGATTTGTTGGTAAATGAAAAACGTCTAATTGTGAGTAATATTTGAAAAACAGACTTTTAAATAAATCACGGTACTTAATATTTTTGATAAGTGTAATATTAATACTGTTTATATTTTACATGAAAATTAAATTGTCTGAATTGTGATGTTTGGCTCGATTATCTCTGCTTAGCCCGTAAGTGATCAGCCGTGATGCATAATAACAATAAAAAAATACATTAATTTATGATAATATTAAATAAATGTTTACTATGTTCACCAACGGACGTAGTTTGGCTAAAATTATGATGATGATATTATAGTTTTTCAGTAATGTTTTTTTTTTCTGTCTGAAACTCTTTGTGTGTCGGAAAATGGGTATGTTCTTGATATGGTAACAGGCTTGCCTTGTAACATCGTGGTACTTAAATATCCATTGGTTAACTATATATGTATAAAATAGATGACAATGGGCGTTATGATATTCATTATTACATTATATTACAAAATAATAATCTTAATGTTAAAGAAATACATGTAGACAGTCAAAAAATACAAAATTATACGTACACCTAAATGAATTAATGAGACGAGGCGATTATAGAATATTAAAATAATAATACTACGATTAAGTTGTGGGTGTAAATACTTAAAGTTACACAATGCAAATTTTTCATCTACACTCTACAACTCGTAAGACTTGAAAAACGAGTGAACAATGCCTTGCCCTGTCAAACTTCCTTTGTTCCTTTTATGCGATATAGAATATATACGAATACACCTAACCTAACGCGGCGCCGAATTGTTTGACCGAAGATTATGAGAAAACAGAGCATGCGAGGCCATTTCAATTTTGAAATCTTTAATTTTCTAAATTGCAATACTATTCATTTAACTCCCATTGAATATTCTGTAGTTATCCAAGTTCAAGTTACCCAGATTTCACATCATCGTGAAAATAATTAGCAATAAACTGAATAAAAGAGACAGCAATTATAAACAGGATTATATTTTAGGTACCTACTTATTCATGTCGCGATGTTTTCAGGCATTCTTTTTAACTGTTTTTGTATTTGTTTGTGTATTAATGAATTAGATACTCGTATCAAATGACTGAATATAAATGTTTTGCTTAAAATGTCAACTAGTGATAATGAGTTTAAAAACAATTACGCATTGTTTAAATACTTGGTTTTATCTAAATCGCCGCCCACATGTATTACATTAAAATTCGAAACAAATCAAATTTATTAAATACGAGTGTTACGTGCTGTTTGATTAGGGACACTATAAAAATCACTTATGCAGTAGATGTAATCCTTTCTCCATCTTTATTCCCAGCTCCACTGACTCTACATTAACTCTACGGTAAGGTGATATAGGATAAATATACTTTCGCCTATGACAACTTATTTTTCTTATAAACTTACTTACAGAGACTTTATTTTTATCTTGGCTCGTAGGTCACAATACAAAACGATTGGGTTACTTATATGAAAAGATGGTGAAATGTGGATGATGAAAATATGGTCTTTTTTACTAATACCCTTAGAAATGCACGTGTATTCATGAAAACGAATATTAAACATAAATAGTCTGAAGAGCTCAAACTTGTTTTTATTAAGAATTATACTTATTAGCCATTATGGTGTCTCTTTCATCTATTGCAAACAATAGACAAAACACACCATTGACAGTCCACGTAGCAACTCTACGTGCAAATAAATAAATAAATACTACAATACAATAAGAACATGTAACTCACAAACAATAATAAATTGTATTAGAATTTTTATTACATCTTTTAATCTCAAAGTAGACAAATTAAATAAAAAAATACATATTATTCAAATTCAAATATATATACGTAACGAAACACGTGAAAATTTTACTTAGACTTGTGATATGTATTAACGAGATAAGAGAGAAAGTTAACGATTTTTACCATGTCAGATTAAAATAAAGTTCAATTCTATAACTTCAATAGTGTATAAAATACCATTTGCTGTTATGATATATAATAAAATTTAATTTTTGTTTAGTTTAATCTAATTTGTGACAAAAGAATCACGGTCAGTATTTAATTTGATCTTCTTTCCAGTCTTTTGAAGAGTAGCAATAGGCAAACAGAACAAAAACGTTTCATTGAGAAGACATATTGAAAGTTTTTATCTTATTTTAAAATAAAAATGTCGGAAGCATTAAATTCAATTCTTTTTATGTTTAATTTAATTAGTTTCTTGACCTGTTCTCGTTTAATTAATGAATTTATTTTAAATAATAAAAAAAGTTTTATTCCAATGTATATTTTTGCCAATTATAATTAATAAACTACTTACAAAATACATAATATTCATGCATATTTACTGCGATTATTCTATAAGACCAAAGGCAGGGATCGTTGTAAATAGAGATACCCAGTAATTGATACCCAGTGCATGATTTATTTTTTAGTTGATCTTTCACATTACTTTGACTAGTTGAGGAAGAATATAGTGGGATAGTTGGAGCAACTCATCGGGGATGGTATCAGCACCTTATAGAATATACATAATTATCATTTCAGTTGAACGACATTTACTGCTGTACATAAGCCTCCCCTAAATATCGTCACAATAACCAGCCAGTACCTTTTTTCCGCTCTCTTAAATGAAATTTTACTGGACATTTTAAGACAGGTGATCTTCAAAATAAGACCGTTAACCGTTTTTTATATGCAAAAACCGACCCATAATCACTGGGACAAATATATATATATATACTCCACTTTGGACTATATCCTATAGCAGGCCGTTTGTCTATTAGCCACCAACATGGTAGAAAAAAAGAATATGCGCGATTTAAAATTATTAATACCGGTGGTTATACATGGGTGTGTTACGATGTAAAAAAAATGCGCTTCAGTAGCAGTACCTACTAGTATAGCCAATTTTGTCTATACCCTAATGAAGGACGGACTAAATATACACGTTCACGTTCGGCAATCGTAGAGATAATATAATCCACGAATATTATGGCTATGAACATGGTATAGAAAGGCGATGAATATATTTCAATGAGTTTAATGAACGCAAGTACTTATACAGAATAGCTAGAGGTACATAGAAAAAATCATTGTTACACAAAGGTGCGTAACCATAATATATAACTATATAATTTATAAAACAGCTTTGTAATATCTGCTACATTATACTCTGTGGCAATGTGTCGTAGTGTGCGTGATGTGGAACACACCCACCGACGCGCCGAAAATTGCGGCCGATAGTTTTTGTCCGCTGTTGAGTGTCAAGGACACGCACGCTTCTGTTGCTAAGTTCGGAGAAGTTATTTTAATATTCGCCTCAACTGCTAACACGTTGCTTATGAAACTAAAGTCAATAAATACTAAACTTTTACTAATAACAAATTCACTTGTAATTATTTTTATTTAGATAAGTTTTTTTTTTATTCGATTGTTATTTCGTAACATACAATGGCGTCTTTGAATTATTATTTAAACATTGATGTTTAAAGTTGGTTAAAATAATAATATTACAAAATATAAGATAGATCGTCGCCTCGTTGGCATAGCGGTACGAGTGTCGGTATAAGGTGTACGATGTTCTAGGTTCGAATCCCAGGTCGGACGAAAAAAATGTTACAAAGAGTTTTAATCTATCTCGGCCAATCATGGTGGTAACAGTGGCAAGTACTTGTAAGAGTCTAATAATGGAGGATAATAATGGTAATGATCACATTTGTTCATTAATTTTTTTACATATTTTATAGCTAAATATTTATAATTCACTTATAAGAGTCATTGATGATCGCTTGTCCTAAATTCACTTCTTGTCCCAATTTATTTACGAGGGACATAATACAGAGGAGTCTGATACGTTATCTAACCTTTATTTGATATTGTCGGGTTTCTTCGTTTGCAAAGAGCTAAATCAAAGAACGACACAGAAACCGTTTCAACTTATGGTTACCCTTGGCTCAATTCAGATCAAAACAAACAACAAACAATACCCACTAGTGAAAACTACATTTGATGCTTTCTTAAGTTCTTACTAATAGTATTAATTTGAAACTATCAATATCTTTTTAAAGGTTCATACCGAATATAATCATCATATATTCATAAATAAAGTAAATTACACTACATTTCGTCAATGTTACAAGCGCCACGGCCATGAATGAACTGAAGCATTGCGGGTAGAAAAATAAGTTATGAGCAGACAAGCTTATCTACCTTCTTCCTTTTTTTCTTACTTGAAATATTTGAACTCGGATGTGTATGAATTCGAAAGTCTAGTATGTTCATCGTACGCTAGCTCTACAAGATGGCCAATATTGTGACGAATACCCTACCTAATACCTGTGGGCTATGAATGCGGTAGTTTGTGCGTGATGATGTGTGTTGGAAGAACAGTTTACAAGATGAAGAAATCTGTGTCGGTTTTTAACAAAATATCAAAGGATTATTGCGAAGTATTCGTTGCCACTTGTGGACGCGTGTCGTAAGGACTTTGGTGAACATCTTTGCTATGACATACGCCAAAATGTTTGCTATTGTGTAGAACCGGAAATACTAGCGGGGTTTGTATGGAATATGTAGCCCAGAAAGAGACGTAGGCCACATTTTATATAAGAAATATGTTTAATTATAATTTAACATTATTTTAATATACTTGTTTGAAAAGTCGTGAGTTTTACGTGTCTAAGGTCATAATATGATTAGGATATAAGATAAGAGCCCATTATTGCAAATAACTAAAATCATGCACGGTTTGGCTTATTATAAATAACTATTATCGCTTATCCAATTTGTAATAATAAATTTATCTTAATCATTTTATATTGTGTATAACTCCATCATCATAACTGCTTAACGAATTAACTTTTATATTAAGATTGTTTATGTTTAAAATGAAAATAAAATAAATACCACCAAGCATGTTTTCTCTACTGACTTCAACATTTTGTAGGTACTTAAGCTGCGATGTTTAGCAACCTGAAATGATAAATCATCTCCCGAGGATGCCTCGGTGTCGAAGTGTTACGTGTGTAGCTTGTTTTTATGTGGTTTTGCAGTTGCATTTCTTGGCGGTTGTGCATCGTTCATTATATGCGGAATTGTAGCAAAATAGCCCAATTTTGTCTTCAAACTATGAATTTTCGCGAAACAATGCATAATTCAATTAATTAGTGCAATATTTTATATTTCACCAGCGGCGTTAGAGTGTACTATACCCACGACTAGCCGATGATATTAGGTCCCATTATGTGACAGGTGGTAAACCTGTCGCCATACTGGGAAAATATTAAAGTCTCAGGTAGTACTTTTCCTTAAAAACTGAAAAAACCCATTATACCATTTTTTCCCATGACCTGTAATTCGAACCCCGGACCTCGTGCATCACCTGCCTACGAGGCGAGAATAAAATATTGTTTACGAATAACCTCTCTTTCGCCTAATTTTGAATCTAACTTGAAAGTGGGTTATCGAAGCGAAAAGGGTTAGCCGTATAATTGACGGAAGTAAGTACTTTTTAATCGCGATAAAAATAAAATAGACGGTATCAATTAACATCTGGCCAGCAATTAACAGTGCTTCGTTAAAAGTATTTTCGTACCCGCCGTTTATGTAACACATGTCAAACATTTAAAATTTTACTCATAACTCTATTCCAAAATTGGATGATCTGTTGTAGCGATCTGATCCTAGATAAGTCTATTATCACTTATCATGGGTTGCTAAATATCGCAGTGTTAAGAACTAAGAGTCAAAGTAACCCTATAGAGAAATCATGCTTGGTGGTTTTGATTTTATTTTCTTGACAGATTAAACATAAGAAACAATACCTCACATATTATTAAAAGTTATCCAATTAAGGATCATGTGGATGTGGAATCGGTCGTATACCAAACATGGACGCGGCGGAAAGCCATTTACCCTAAATTCATTAGAGAAAACATGCTTGGTGATATACATTTTATTTATTACCCACCTTAAACTTAAGCATTAACATAACAAGGGAATAAATTTTATGCAATTAAGTGCCGAATTTAATCGATTTAGCAGCTAATTCTTAAACCTTTAGAAAAAATTCTTGATGATATTTTTTTCATTTCTATAAGAGTTTAAATGAAAGCAACAAAAACTCACGAACCTCCCTCGTTTACCTGATAGATAGAGAGATAAAGAACTAATTGCAAACGGACAGTAATGACTAAAAACAAAACGGTTAAACTTAATACAGATTACTAACTACTGCACACAGGCTGTCTTATCACTAACAAGCTATCTCTTCCACAAGAACTTGAATATAAAAAAAATATTATCACGCTGATTATCATCGAAAGGGTAGGCAGAAGTGAAACTACTACACACCAGCAGCGCTAGTGCTAACTAGTAATACCCACGACTAGCCGATGATATTTAAGTCCCATAATATGACAGGTGGCAATTTTTCGCCCGAGATTTCAACCCAGGACCTCGTACATCTTATACCAGCACCGGTACCACTACGCCAACGAGATGACTATTATTAGTATCCTTAAGCAAAACCATCAACTTCGTAACTCTTCAGAGAAAACATGCTTGATGGTATTTATTTAATTTGTATAAGAGTTTAAATATAAGCAACAGAACCTCACAAAGGAATAAAAGTTATGCAATTAACTGACATATATTAAATCGCTCGTATAGCAGACACGGGTGCGGCGGAAAGTAGGTTACCCATTTCGCGGTTAGCGGAGACAGAGAGACAAGTCAGCCTTCATTTATGCGGCTGTTACGTCGTTTTAGAAACGTACCGCTTGACCCCTTTAATGCCAGCTTATGGCGCACTAAGATTTTATCCCTTTTGCTTTATAACCATTTGCAAGACACATAACGATTATTTCAACGAATGTCCTTTGTTTTGATTGCATAATTCTTTTTAAAGTGACTACGAAAAATTACAGATTGAATATTAATTTTCAGGAAAAAAATCTATGGTACTTTTCCCATATGACTTTGAAGTATGATTGGGCTAAAACTATTTTTATAGAATACTGGCTCCCCGGGCAAACGATGTTTTGTCATATAAATTATTTCTAGTCATTATTCAAGATAAACACTATTCTACGAGTATCTTTTAAACTGCACCAAACCATAGATATGTACAAAATTTCATTGAAATCGGTTCAGTAGTTCAGGAGTCCATCGCGGACAAACAACATGACACGTAATTTATACATATTAAAATTACGACATTAAGACAAGTCAGTCAAAGAAATTTCTAATAAATAGGAAATTATATCTCGTCCTGGGTTTTGAAATATTTTATTTACCGTTTATGATGTCAAATAAACGGATCTCTTGATATATGATGGTCTTGATGAGTAAACCGTTGTCTACATTCACAAAATGTTGATGGAGCGTTGCCGACCTTGAGAATGGGACGTTAAGTCATCCAAAACCGAAACATGAAAACGACAAGCACTGACTTTAATCATCATCATCATGATGATAAATTTTGACATTCACTGACTTTACTGTAGCAAAACAGACAGCGGTAGTAAAAATCTAGAGCGGTCATTGCAGAACTCTACCACCTAGAATATGTGTGGATATAAGTCATTTTTTTGAAGGGCCTACGTTCAATTGTGGGCGTTGTGGACGAATATTATAAATTACAAACACTTTATCAAAAAAGAAATATTGTAATACAAGCCTACGCGTTTTAACCGGATACATTTGTTATATTCCTTTTAAGATTCGGACATCCTAATGCATTTCATATCGCCTTACCGCCATATGTAACGATACAACCCACGCATTTAAGCAAAGACTTAATAGAAATACTTCCTGTATATTGATATTTTCCTTATATTAATAACATGTCACCGCCTACATTTTAAAGGGACTTTTATGAATATTAGTGGGTCGCCCGCAAAACTTCACGTCTCTCTAACCGGCCAGTACCTAACGTACTTTATTTATCTTCTTTATTTTTCTGCATATCTACAGCTGGAGCACTCCAAAATAAGACCGATGTTATATGGGCAGCTATCGTCTCATAATCACTAGGACAAAAATCAGTTTACGCTATTAATATAGATATTCGCCGCGAAGTTCGCCTTTTACCCAAATTATTTTCTCAGTTTTTTGTGTTGTGTTAGGTTTATAGGTTTACCCTCTAAGTAGCCACTAAGTTTTGTATAAGCATTTCAGTCTCAAGCCTATCATTTCACCATTAATCTCTTTAGTATATAAAAGACAGTATATAATCTATTACCATCAGCAGACCCGTCTGATGCATCCCATATTAAAAACAAATGAAAAATTAGCAAAAGAAGCCTAAGCTAGTTAATATATTAGTTAGTGGTCGTTAATTATCCAGATTAGATATGGACAATTAGCCTAGCCTTGCGTTCATAAAAAATGTAATTTTACTATCCCCTAAAGATTGTAGAGCATTTAATATATTCATAACCCGGTTAGCGTTAAGCCAGCTGTAAATTAATTAACATATTTGTATGTAGAAATTTAACGTCTTATAATAATTAGTGACCTATCAATCAAAAAGTCTTACGTCGAAAATAAAATAAGAAAATAAATTACCGGAGTTGGTCCCGAGTTCATGTGAAGAAGCCTTCCTGCCAGGCAGCTCGAAAGAGGCTAGCAAGGGTAACACGTAACCTCCTTCATGACAACTAGATGGTAGAGTTCTAAAATGACAAGTCCGGATTGGTTACCCTCCTTACCTGTTCCTATCGCAATAAAGTTGTTATTGTTGTGTTCTGGTTTGAGGGGAAGGTTTTTTTAAATTCTAGTCAAGGTTCAAAACGAGGAAGTTATTAATTCGACAGTATTATTTTTATATTCGCACCGTGACTTACTGATTGTACTAATACGATGGTTCTTTTTATATTCGAAAGCTGGTATTTGTCATGTGGTCCAAATAAAATTTAAGCGAGATTTGACGAATACTTTTTGAGGTATCCTTAATAATATAATCTCTAATACGTATGGATGTTATTCTTATATGGAAGTCGGTTTATGTTTTAGTGTTAAAAATAATTATCCATGTTCTGTGCATAGGATATTTAAACAGTATAAAAAATACTTAAATCATGACGAGATATGTTTGAATATTTGCACAGATGTTTCATTTACACTCCAAACAAATTCGCTGCCTTCTGACTCGGTTATTAAAATTTACATTTGTTTTGTTCTGAACATTAGAAATGTATGTGTTGTCTTATATGAAGGCAGACAAGCAAACCTTTGTTAGATACTTAATGGTGCGTTGCCAGCGTTAAGTATCTTGTGTAAGTGTACCGGCTACCTTACCCACCAAACTGGAATACAACAATGACTAGCACTGCCGTTATTGCCCCAGGAATAAGTAGTTTCCTTACCTATACCTGGTATTTCCCCTGATATGGAAAAGATCGAACAGTCATACATAATTTCTTGTCATTATACTTTTAAACGGTTACTTGTAAATACGAGACGATAACGAAATCTATTTCACACAGACGTTTATATTACGCATAGTCATTCGGTACAATTTTTAAAATTGACTGCCGGTTCAAGAACACGCCAACTTTTTGCTCTGAGATCTGAAATTCTTAGGTCTGAAATAACAAATAGGTGAGACTTGAAGAGTACGTTGTTGTTCGAGATTCGAAGCTCTCATATACAAACCATATCGATTTCTCAATAAGAAATCTGAGGCACGTTTAAAATAGCCACATCACCTACTCAAATAATTAGGGTATTCGCAAAACTATAACAACGAAAGACTCTGAAAACCGTAGGTATCATCATGTCAGTTGATAG
>DVZW01000383.1:0-10767 GCA_018237805.1 Mesosemia grandis
CGGGTGTTTATTTTAGTACGGTCTGAATTCGCCGACCACACGTAAGTTTTGGTTCCCTCTTTATGGGACAATGGGCGTAAAGTTGTTAGTACTTACAATTATTTTATTTATAAACATAAAAATCGCG
Source organism: Mesosemia grandis (assembly GCA_018237805.1). Lineage (NCBI taxonomy): Eukaryota > Metazoa > Arthropoda > Insecta > Lepidoptera > Riodinidae > Mesosemia > Mesosemia grandis. Next base: position 128 of record DVZW01000383.1, read on the forward strand.
TGTCACGATGTTCATTTGTGCTAATCTCCGACACCACTGAAACTATTTTAGTAAAATTTAGTATCTACTAGCTGTCGCCCGCGACTACGTCCGCGTGAAAAACACAAACAAAGCTATCCCACGATGTATGTTATATCAAACTGTAGTCTGTCTGTATACCTAATTTCATCTAGATCCATTCAGTAGTTTTGGCGTGAAAGACTAACAAACACATACATCCATCCTCACAAACTTTCGTATTTATAATATTGGTAGGATGGAAAGCAAAAACTTCTAACTACTTCTTCTTAAAATCTAAATTATTTTTAAGTGATTATTTATGACTAAGTGTTCTTATACACAAACGACACGTTGCTACTGGCAGAGGTAACTGAAGCCGCCGACGCATGTCGGTAGCAACTGTCTACACGTCGGCGTCAGCCGTACACCGATAGTGACGCTTGCTGTTGAAAATATTTGTTATAATTCTAATGATGACTTGTCGACGATTACCGTTAATGTGTCAACGGCTGCCCTCCATGAGTTACTGCTGTCAACGTATCGACGGATGCTTATACACATGATTATAGTTATGTATGCCGTTGGCATGTTGCTTGTGTGTAAGAGCTCTTATGTTGAGTAATTATTATAGATAGATGATCTTAAGATGGGTGGGGATAATTGTTTTTATATTTTTTATTTTGGCAGGTCGCCAGGGAGGCATTGAAAAGAATGAATTGGCTCCTCCCATCTTAGAGCCTGTGCCGGGGCTGCCGGGCGCATTGCCTCCACCACCACCGGCATTCCTACAACAGTTTCCACCACAGGTAATCATTTTTTAAATGTTTATTAATGGTAATTATATATTATTTTTAAATGTCAATAGTTATACCAGAATTTTCATAGTTGTCAATGATTTTGAAGCATTTATCTCCCAACTGTGATGAAACGAATTCTACTGTTAACTGACTCGAAATCGAAAACCAAAAATAACGGGCAAGCAACACAGTTTGGGGATCACTTGCTACCTGCGTATGATGTACGGCGTGGTGACGGGTGTTCGGTTGTCAGATGGCGCCGGGCCCGCCGCGGCCCAACGACTTCTTCAACCTGTCGCCGTTCGGCGGCGGCGCGTGGGGCTGGCTGCCGCCCGCGCCGCCGCCGCCCGCGCCCCCGCTGCACTACCCCAGCCAGGACCCCGCGCGCCTCGGACACGCGCACGCCAACGCGCCGCAGTCCTAGCGGACCCGACCCGAGCCCCGGGACACCGCCCGACCGCACCCAGTACCGTATTATGCTAGCTAGATTGGCCTTGCCCGGTCTCCGCGCGCCTCGGACGCGCACGCTATCGCGCAGCAAACGTAGCCTGGGTCTCGCCATGTGTTGTCGCCACTAAGTAAATAGTTTCATTGAAATATCATTGCATTAGATAAACAATATATATGTACCCATGTAATGTACTTTTTTGTAGATGGACACTTGTATGGATAAAACCTTGTTTATCCAATGCTATGATATAATTTAATATAAATAACTAATACTTCTGTAAAATGAATTTATTAAACTTTTCTCTGTAAAACTATTATTTATTAAACTTTTCTTTCCCCAAATTTTGTTCCAGCCATCAAATTTTTAATACTTATTGATTAATATGGGAAGCTGATTTTTCATTGGTCACATTTCTTTAAAACAGTGTTAAAAAACGTCAGAACCCAAGATTTACAATAGAATATCTTGGAGACAAAAGGAGTTTTGGACTACGATAATCCAAGCTCGTAGGAAGTGAGTTAAGGTAAAACATTTCACCATTATAATTTTTGCTAGGTGCAATTTTGCGATGACTTGTTCAAATCGGTGCCACCATCATATTTATTCCCGCCACTGCGTCAGTGCTTATGCCCTCTGTGAAATAACGCCCAAACTATAAAAATAGGACAAGTGTGAGTCGGACATTAAGTTTCCGTACAAATTTGAATGTGAAATCGCCTCACAGTTTTATTCGATCGAGCATCGAATACCTATAATCTAAATTTTATAAACGCGAAAATTTGTATGGAGGTTTTCACTTTCACGCTCGAACAATGGAACCGTTTAATGAAATTCAATATGAAGTTAGCCTGGATTAACATATTGGCTAATTTTTAGCGAGGTAATTCTCACAAGAATCAGTGGTATTATGCAGGCTAAGCTATGGGCATGGCCACGGGCTAAGAATATTAACAATTCCCTTAGAATCATCCAGGTTTTGCCCTGAAAACGTTACAGACAACTGATCTTTTCTCACGACTAATCATTTTTTATCATATTTATTTTTCTGCCCATCTATGGAGCTTTTCAAAATAAGACCATAACAGACTATTCATGTGCATGTATCGTCCCATAATTACTCAAATAAAAATCATGGTTTTTTTTTACATTTATTTAATAATAAAAAAATAAAAATCACGCTCAGTATCCCCAAAGGAAGGGAAAGGCAGAAGTGATACTATTATTCACCAGCAGCTTAGGTGTGTACTAGTAATACGCACGACCAGCTGAGGATGTTAAATCCCACAATGTAGCTGATGTATTTGTAATAAATAAAACATGTCTTTCATGTTTTATTAGATATAAAACCTCTAAAATTAAATTTTCAGCGACTGGCATCTTATATAGTAAATGGGCGGTATTCAAATATTTTAACAACGCCCAATATAAGATTTTTAAAAAGATGTTATTAGCGTAAAAATTATAAATAATTACAACTCTAAATGACTACTACAGGTGCATAAACTACATTAAATATTTCAATCCAACGACTATTTAAGTAGCAAGGAGAACAAATAAAAATGGATTTTATGTCAGATGGGCATTATTTACCCCAAGTAGACTACGCGTCATGTAAAAAGAACGCTAGCAGTCATACTGCGGCTTGACTGCCTGCGTTTTTTTTACATGACGCGTAGCCTACCTCGGTAAAGGAAACAAAAATTCTCCAAACAAATCATTTATTCACAGATTTACATACTGTTCTTAATTATCCTTATTACTTATTTGAAGGGGATACTGACGATGCAGTTTTTATAATTGCTGCCGATATTTCAAGCCAACCGTGGACCGTGGTCAGTCTCATCATGGCATGTATCTGGGTTGAAATATCGACATCAATAATAAGTGCATCGTAAATATCTCATCCAAATAAATGTTAAAGAATTGCACGGCGATTTAAATTTAAAACAATATATTATTATTTAAGCTGGAGTTCCACACTCATTAGAATATACCTCTTTTTAACAATTCTTAAATCTGACATTTGAATCCAGGTGGAAAATTAAATGTTTTGATATTCTTATACTATTTAATCCAACCACTTTATACTACGTTCACATTTGTAATATGAAGGTAGTGTAAGAGCTTGCAATAAAATTAGATGGAAAATAAGTCTTAAATGTTGTATAATACATTTATACAATTAAAGTACGCTATACATACAAATAAAATCACGGAAGAAACTACGCAGAAAATCTAAATGATGCCAACGCACCATTAATGCCTTTAGCTTCTATACTCTACGATTATATCTTACCATCTAGAGATCTGGATGCCTGTTTACCTACCTGTACTATAAAAATAAAGTCACGGATTTATTTCAAGTATTTAAGCTCTACAGAGGCTTGCTTACATGTGAATGTGAATAAAATTAAAATTGAAATTGTATGTCTTGGATGTGCTTTCCATTGGAATGGTACACCGCAGATATCAAGAGAAGATGGTATCCAGGGAATAAAGTGAATGAGGCGTTATGGAGAGCAAAAACATACCAGAAAGCGCTGCTTATGTTGCATAACTCCAACTTTATTGTAAGAAAGCAAGAGTTGGTATGTTCGAAAGCGCTTAACGCGACCGAGATGAGAGCCCTACAGGAAATCTGTGGGGTCACACTTATCGATCGCAATCGTAATGTAAGAGACAGAAAGAGTTGGTGTGATATAATGTATCGGTGTGATAATGAGATAAGGCCTGCTTCGGTTTGAGCATGTGGAAAAAATACCGGAGCAATAACTGACGAAACAGATATTTAAAAGATGAAGGAAGTCGGTACCATGGGTGACCTCGACTGACTTATTGTACTAAATTAGACGCACCCTGGAAGAAGGCGATTTTTTAACGTGATGTTTGGCGCTCTGTTCTTTCTGATACAGCTAAATGTTAGGGAGTATTACACGGGGTGAAGGTCAAATATCTTCAAAAATGCGTTACTATTTGAACGCATCAAAAAAATTTGGAACTTTGAGTTTTATCACAATACTTATATTTACTATAGATTATAAAGGACAATCATAGATATTAATACTTTTATCTTCAGACACTGACACAATTTTGTTGTTTTCTGCATTGAATTTCACACCCCAAACCTGAAAAAATACTAACTATTATTCTATCATCCCAGCTTATATCCACAGGGCAATGGTGAATGTCTAGAATATGGAGATTCGAATTTTGAATACAAGTTTGACTATCTAAGAAGATAATAAAAGCTGTCCAATAAAGATGGCGCTGCAATAGCAAGAGTATAATTCTAATGTCGTCCCAAATGACATCAGACTAGGTTACATAATAAGATAGTAAAAGATAAACATTAAAAAAAATCTTGATCTTCTAGCGCCACTCCGGAGAAATTTGAAACTATTTGCTGCTTACAGCTGTACAGTTTTGAAAATGTTCGTCCATTAAAGATTGTCCTTCTGGTATTCTAATCTCCATTGTCTAGATAATGGCAATTATCAAATCTCTTTCTACATTTATCTATACTCAAAATTAATTATAGGTCGTTATAATGTATCTTTTCTTTACATGGCGCGGCATATCGCTCGTACAACCGACGACCGTTGGTGCCAAATCTAGTAGACGGGGCGTGGGTAGGCACCCACAAGTGGAACCACCGGCGAGATAGTCCAGAAACGCGGGAAATCGCTGGGTGCGGCCAGCGCAAGACCGGTCATCGTGGCTATCTTTGGGAGAGGCCACTGCCTTGTAGTGGGCGTCTATCGGCCGATATGATAATGATGATGACAATTTATTCCACCATTGTTGCAACAAATTAATCGAGATTAATATTATTATTTATCTATCTCATTGAATCGAAGGCAAACAGGCAGACAGCAGGCAGTCACCACAGATGAGGATGGTATACTGTCAATCTTGACACTGTGATGTTAACTTTAATGCGTGTGTGCTACTCTTCATACCGGAACACGACAATGAAAAGGTCTGTTCCGAGTCACGAGTCATTGCTGAACTCTACCACCTAGTAGTCACGATGATACTGACTTGTTAAACCTTCACTCGCCTTTTACAAGTTGACAGTAGACTGTGAATTATATAAAAAATTTAAATATGACAACAATCATGACAATTTCACCTAATGTCCACAATATGCTTTAAATTTATTCTGATCTAACATATAATACAAAAATTAGGGTTATTAATATTGCAGACTACAGATATTTCTTGCTAAACTTGGGTCGCTTCCCAACCAAGCAACAGCAATCCTGGGATGAATCAGGTTCTCAGTGGCTGAAGACCTGATCAATATCATGAGCCCATTTATCTTGCCTAAGTAATCGTTGCCATTGCAATTGCTACTTTTTCCTAATCGTCATTGCTGTTTTGGGTAATCTGAACACTCGTCTAATCCAGGGAAAACTTGACCATAAACATTTTTTTTAGAGAACGAATTAGCAAGCCAAGCTAAGAGAAATATATTACCTGATCTTTATGTTCCTTGAAAACATGTTGGCACTGCATACTGTCTAAATCCCAAACCCGTACTGTGCAGTCCGAACTGCCCGACACAAATCTCTTACCATCTGGTGAGAAAGCAGCCGTCAATACCCAGGACGAATGGCCTGATAATGTGCCAGCAAGGTTTGCATGTACTCTGTTCAAATGAAAAACAACATTAATACAATTGAATTATCATGACTGGGAAGAGGGTAGATATATATCCAGTTATAATGTAGGGCACCCATGCCTAGCAAATGATTTTACCCATTCTTGTGATATGTAGAAAATCTATCGCCATATCAGGCACAAACTAATTCCAAGCAATTTACTTTTTATTGTTTATTGAAAAACTACATAAGCAATGAATTGCTCAACTCGGAATCGAGCTCTGCATTGTAGCTCATACAACTAACCATTAGATTACAGAGGCGTCAAATAATATAGAGCAATCTGCTTATCTGGTTATAATGAATAAAATTGCTATAAAAATAAATCTCTGTGGAGAAAAATGTCAGGGGTATTACTCAACCGATATGACATAGGCACATTCAAGAAAAGACCTTATTCATTCCTAAAAGGCTGACATCATAAATGAAAGGTTTTGGGTGTAGCAGTTATATACGGGTGGTGGCGATTACCTACTATCAGGAGAGCTTCCCTTTTGTTTTCATATAAAAAAACTTACACATCATAAAGTTTCATATGACCATCATCTGATGCCGTAAGCAATAATTGTGAGTCTGGTGAGAAACATAAGCTTCTTATTGACATGGCGTGGCCTTCAAGGGTATGGACCAGCTTTCCTTGGGCTACATCAAATATGTTTATAATTCCATCTAAGGCACCACTGGCTATGTATTTACCATCTGGACTCTGAAAACAATAATATAGATTTTTTATTACCACGGCAAAAGATAAGATATAATGGTCAGTTATAAACCCAAAGGTATTAATGGTGTGTTGCCAGCCCTGAGATAGGGATATTAATATCTTGGGTAAGGTCACCGCCTACTTAACCCTACAAACTGGAATACTGCAATAACATTATGGTGCCAAGTATATGTATGGCAGTGGTAGAAACACAGGTGAGTCATTGCAACTCTACCATTAAACAAAGTCAGTGTCTTGTTAAACTGTGTGCTACCGGAATGAGACTTAAGGGGTTTATAACAATTAGTAAGTCCATAAAAGGCTAACAATTATTTTTCTGAATGTATTGTACCATATGGTACCGGCCTTGAATTTCCTTACACTTTACTCTCCACAGTTGTCTTAAAACTCTATTGTAGATTATTATCTATGGCCGGTGTCGCCAACCACATGACGATACATCACAACAAGGCATAGGCATATAATATAGGCATGATACATAGTTAATATGTAAAAAAATATATAGTATAGAAAAAATACATGGATAATGTCATAATCACCAACTTATTGGGTCGTTTTTCAATAGGTGTTTCATAACATTATTGACTCTCTCCAAGAAATAGCTAATTGATGAATCGTCCAAGGTTTTATTAGTAAAAAGTAGATTTTGTATGTGTGTGTGTGTGTGTGTGTGTGTGTGTGTGTGCGTGTGTGTGTGTGTGTGTGTGTGCGTGCGTGCGTGTGTGTGTGTGTGTGTGTGCGTGCGTGAGAGACTCTTTTGGGGTAAGTAGAGAGAACCAAGTGCTAAACATCATGATTCTGACACTTATTTCGCTTCCTCAATATTCATAAGTTTTTGATAACTAACATTTCATGTACTCTCATTGGTTTCGGTAGGTGGAATAAGTAAGTAAATTATGAATAACAAGTCAAGATCAAAATACATGTTTATCAAATAAATGAAATAGATTAAACTTACATAGGCTACACTCAATGTGAATTTTCCTCTAGTATCTAAAGTCTGTTCTTGTTTGCCAGTTTCTACATTGAATATTAACACTTTCCCAGCAGTGCTGCCAGAGATTATGTGTTTACCATCAGGTGAAAAATCTAATGTCCATACATCACATCCCACTGTGTCTATTTGTTTTAACTTCTCCCCTGATGCTATATCCCAAAGGATCATTGATGAATCTTGGGCACTGCTTGCTAGGGCTGGAATTAGTAATCAGAGATTTACAAAACAAATAAATAAATGCCTACTGTCGTTGAAGGGGTATCGAGAAGTGAAACTAGTAGAAACCATTGGTAGTGTGTACTATTACCACCCACGACTTGCTAATGATATTAAGTTCCACGATGCGATCCTGTTGCCATATCAGGCAGTAAAACTAATAAAATTTTATTTTTTTTCTCTGACCTAGGATTTGAACCCAGTACCCCCAAATGGCAATATGTTTGCAAAGAGTAAGCTCATTCATGCACTTTTCTTATCTTTTAACCTCTGGCATTTTTATAATAATGAGAACCCTAATCGCCTTGGTAGCATAGCAGCACCAGTGTTGCTAAAAGACGCTCGAATGAGGTCCTTGATATCCAGGACGGGACAAAAATGTTATAATGAGTTTGTCAGAATTTCTGAAAAAACTTCACTCCCCTAGACTGGATGATGTGATGATAACAACAAGCTTGCCACCTGTCACATCACAAGACCTATAATCAACGTGTAATCATTGGTAATTCAGTATAACACAGTAATGCCACACAATATAAGATATGACTGTAGTACACAGTGGCGTTAGTGTGTAAGTTTCACCTCTGCCCTACCACTTTGGGGATAATGGAAAATATTTACATATTTATTTAGAACTTCTCAGATTACAATGAATTGGTAAATAGTCTACCACTTAAGACAATCAAATATTAGCAGTGGCCTATTTACATATTTACATTTACAACTAGGATAGCAAACAAGCAGACGGACCTCCGAATAGTAAGAGATCACCGTCGCCTATATGCACCACAAGTGTTAATGGTGCGTTGCCAACCTTGAGTTAGCATGATAACTCTTGCATAAGTGTACTGACTACTTTACTTTCCACACTGGAGTACGACAATGGCAAGCATTGGCAATATTGCGGCAGGAATAAGTAAGGTGGTAGTACCTATTTTGTTATTAAGATAAATAACCCTTATTTTTACATGTAAAACCTCACTCAGATTGGTTCCACCACCTTAGTTATGCCTCTCCAGGTTAGAAGGCAAGGCAGCCAGTGAACTTAAGCAAGAGCCTCAACAACCCAAACTTAAGAAAGGTAACATCTTTGGTCTAAAGTGACAATTACTTCTTAACATCACTTCACATTAACAGGTAATCTGTTATAGAATTGGATCTATCAGGTAATCGACTTTCTACTGTGTATTCTAGTTGGTAGAAAATCAACATTTGAACAAGATCTGTCATTCACATATTTTACATACATATATTATTAATGGAAATATCTTTTTGGTAGTAATTAATAGACTTGTGTAATGTTTTTATGCCTGCAACTTTAGTCAAGTCAAAAAAACTAATTGTAAACTCAGCATCTTTGTGGTTTCCAAACACTCTATTAAAGAAATTCAAACTATACTTATCTAATGAAACTAATTATAAAAGTAAGAACATACTTTTTCCATCATGACTTACTGCTACAGAGATGATTCCAAGAGAATGCCCCTCCAATTCATGTTTCAATTCGAATTTACCATTTTCAAGTTGCCATATTTTTATCAAGTCATCTAGTCCTCCGGTAATGATATAGCTCTCTGGCGGATCTTGCGTGTGATTGGAATCTCTAGAATAAGAATTCATTACCTATAAATTAATTTTTGTAGTCATATCAAAATCATTTATTTTTCATTTAAAATTTTTTAGAAGTATTTATAGACTGTCAAAAAACTATTCTACCACCGGTTTAGAGGGCCAAGTCTGAGAGGAAGAACTGGCAAGAACCCTAAGTTGCTCTTTTTTTCTAAAATATTACTTTTTTAAAACTAATTATACTTTTATATGTAACTTATTAAGTAGTAATAGCTACAGCGATAATAAACTAGTAACTCATCTTATCTATGATATTGTCACTTCAGCCGTATTTAAGTTACATAAAATATCCCCGGTTATACTGTGGAGTCAGCTTGTAATGTCACGTTTTTTGGTGAAAAGCAAGAACCAATAAGAAGTCACAAATTATTCAGACTGTGGACAACAGTAAATGTATGTTTTTTATTTTATACTTTCCTACAAAAATTAGGCTCCCCGGATGGTAAGAGATATCCGTAGCCTAAATACACGAAAGTTGTTAATAGAATTTTGATTGATAAATTATATTTTAACATAAAACAACATTTGGATGTTAAAGACATGTGGAAATGATGAGAAAAATAATTGCAGTTTCACAGAATATTTTTTTTTTATGTTCAATAAATAAAGGTTGTGAACACAACCTGAAATAGCTTTTCATATTACTTTCCTGTAAAATTGTTCCTAAAATCCATCCAAAATTAAATAACTTTATAAATGTTAGAAACTAGGGAAGAGTAAAGGTATAAATCTAATCTTATCAGAACTCTGTAAAGAATTAAATTGAAATTTAAAGGTTTAATAATTACGGCTTTTGAATATATACCGTGAATGTTCGTTTTCGGCATTGTCTGTTTCCTTATGTTTTTCATTTGCAATTTGACTCCAACTGCAACACCATATAGCTTCTTCGTGTGCGTTTTCTTTTTTTAAATGTAGATAATACTAAAAATTGTAAATGAACTCAGTCGATTGTATTTTTAACAATTAGATTAAATAGGCACGGTCTTACCAAAGTAGTTATCGACATTATTGCACAACAATAAGATATAAATTTATTATAGAATTTTTGAATACTTTAACTATATTTCCAATAATATCTTGATATTTTCTCAGTTTAAATTACAGTGTGGTTATTATTATTATCATAGTACACACTACACTAGTGTATACATACGGCCGG
>DVZW01000384.1:0-10766 GCA_018237805.1 Mesosemia grandis
GCTTGAGGCATCAATACTGGGGTCGATTCCGTTGTCCCCGACTAGACTAAAATAAACCAAACTTAGGTTTTCTCTTGTCAAAACAACAAGGATGTATAACGAATTAGACGTCTTAAGAGGACTAATGCTAATTTTGGGTTAGTTTAGTCTAGTCGGTGACAGCAGAATTGACACCTAACTGGATTAAGACTATCCACCTCCTCACTAAATATTTAAATTTACGTATATATAATCACGCCAGATCCTGTACTCGCTAAGCAGATAGAACATTACGCCAAACATTGATATGACTTATGCAAGGTTTTAAGGAAAACTCGTAGCATTAATAAACATATTCTTGTTACGAATTTTACATCAAAATTTAATGTTGAATTTTAATTTCGTAAGTTCATTGTAGACCCGCCTTTATTTTAATAGTTGAATCGGAATCGTATTTATTACGATAGATAACGAAATATATTCGCCCATGTTTCTGGCTAAAATCCAATTACTATGGAAAGCACCAACCGCAACCCTATTCATCACGGCCCAGACATGTTTCTGTTCCAATGGACTGAGAAATATTTCTTTTTTCTTTTCTTTGTTTAGCCTGCATGCTGCACTAGCCACCCTTATCGACCGCGCTTCCTATTCTCCAGATTAAACTGTCAATTCGGTCACCTTTTTTTTCGCATTCGGAATAAGGCTGAATGCTCATTGCACTAAACTAAACACTTATTATTATGATATTTTGAATAATAATCACTTTTACTATTTATACACTTGTAATAGCCCTGATTCCTTTAATAGGTGAAATGAGTTGGCTAATAAATAAACGTGAAATAGTACAAGTGATTTCTATTTAAGGTATCATAATGATTGTATCTCACCAAGTAATACTATTTACTTAGTCACCAAGTATTATTATTTACTTATTTATTACAATATTTTCCGCATTGTTAGCTCGTGTTGTATTGAGCTTTTTGAGTAAGTTTGGAGTTGAATAGTTAAAATGACAGCTTTAAGAACACAAATAATACTTTGAATAATATATATTATTGCATAGAATTAATAAATTTAAACGGATAAGGAGAATTAATGAAAGGCATCGTGCCTGATAATCCTAAACGTGGAGAAAGAGGAGCAAAATGCAAATAACCCTCGGTTAAATGATATTTAAGTTGCATTATGTGACAGGAGGCAATCCTACCGTCATATTGCACGCATAGCAATCCCGGGCGGTTTTGGGTTTTTACAAAAACAGAAAATACACAATAAACTAATTTCTCGAGCTCGAATTGAACCAAAACCTTGAGGGATTATATTGTAACGGTATGTTACAATTTCTCAGGATGGAATTTATGAACTATTTGGTGATAAACTTACTATGTTTGAATGGTATCCCGATGTCAATGGTCTAAGTTAAAAAAATAATCACTGGTAGCAGTTAAAACATCTACGGTCTACTTTGGCAACAATTAAGATCATATTTCACACACTCCACCACTATCACTTCCCATAAGGTATCAAAGACCATAAAAGCATACTCTCCACCCAGCCTTTTACAGATCATGCGCAAAAATATTCAAGTAAATTCTTCTTAGCATTCCGATCCCAAATATAATGAAACGTCAATTTTTTGACAACCTAATATATTTTTATCGGCACGAACTTGTGCCCTCGCCCTTACTGTCAAGTTGAAACATTTTAGTGCGTCCTATTTACCGTGAGCACCCGCCTATGCTGAGCCCTTGCTAACGTAAGCGCGTTGTAATTTAGGGCTCCACAGCTGCCACGCGTGTAATGTTGATTGTATTGCCAGTGTACGGACGTATAATCGAATGCTTGGCCTTTTTATGTGAATTACGCGAGTGCAAACAGTCCTTTAGGGCAGAAATATGAGGGTACTTTCACATCAACGTCTCGCTATCTTGAACTAACGCATGTTTAAATCGTAATTTCATCTATAATCAAAATAGAAAGTCTTATTTGAGATAATTATTACATTTCATAAAGAGAAAAGTGCGTTTTCTCAGAAGTGGGACAATGTCCAGACAGTTTTGTTTGTTTTAAGTAATCTTTGTAAAACTATATCACTTATGCTAATAACAGCAGAAATACGCGATTTTTTACGTAGTACTAGAGTAATTCTCATATATTCAGATCTTTAAGAATCTGGTCCTTATACAACAGACAGAACCTAAGTATAAACTTATGTCTATAAGAAATTAGAGCCTTTAAGAACAGAATATACAAATTTCGTAACTACGCGAAAAAAATCGCGTTCATGTGCTGTTTTTCTCATTTAAGTCAATAAAATACTGCAAAACAAATTAAATTTATCAAAAGATTTAGAAATGAAAATATAATTTTCAGAGAATATATATTATATACATTGGAGGTATTTGTCCTCTTGTTTTAATAATAGTCAATGTGTATTATGATTTTACTAAAATTTTATACTGGATATCTGAAAAAGTATTGTGAACTGCGAATATACTAATGAATGAAAACTTTTTGGTTTTTGTAGCACAAAACGCATTAAATATATGATATAGAAAAAAGTTGTCAGAAACCGTTTTTATAATGAATTCTATATATATATTTCTTCCTGTATAAAATATGCCTATTGTGAGGACATCAATAAATAGAAAATGCAAAAATATTTACCGATACGTTCATAGCTCCCGTTACTTTACTTCAAATAGAACTAATAAATCATGCGATTGAATACCGTAATGTGCAAAGGCCCTAACACGGCTTAATTAAGATAACGTATCGGGTTATAGCGTGTAATGGCCGGTGTTTTGTATTTATTAGTAATGTGTAAAATGTGATCTTTATTGCATTTTTATTTATCTAAGAAATATATTTGTTACAAGTATGTATATCCTCCAGCTAGTTTTTCAAATAGACATAGACCACGTTGCCGGGATGTCTTATATATACATATTTTTTAGAGATTGAACCTAAGGTTGCAGACAACCTCTATAGGTGCCCTAAAATCTAATCTCAACAACAGCTGACATATTTAAACGGACAAGACAATGTATCAGTATCAATACACTTAACAACCTAACATATAACAATATGTGACAATGATAAACGGACAAGACTGGTAATTAAACGAATGGCAATGAAATCATTTATAATTAATTATCGATATGGCGACAGAATATCCACCTCTCATATCATGTGGCTTAAATAATATCGACTAACCATAGTTGCACTAATGGCACGTTAGTGTATAAACTGTGTAGGCCTGCCCAATCGAAGAAAATGTGCATGCGGATATTTAGTCATTTATATTAAATTAAATTAGCTACGGACCATTACTGAAAACAATCGTCTAAAGAACTAGCCTATCATATATTGCGGTAAAATAAGAAAACGTCAGCGCTTTACGTTGCCGTATTCTGGATTGGAAGCTAATGTGGCCGATTCACTTATACAAGAGACTTCACATACCGATCTTAAGGTTGGAAACGCATCATTAACACTTTTGGTATATACATGCGACAGCTTTCTCTTACCATACGGAGATCCAGCTTCTTGTTTACCTTCTTCATCCGTCTAATATTATAAATGCGAAAGTTTGTAACGATGGATGTTTGTTATTCTTTCACACAAAACTACTGGATGGATCTGGATAATAATTTACAGTTATATAGCTTACATATAAGAATAACTCATAGGCTACTTTTTATCCCGAAAAAAATACGGATCCCGTGGGATAGCTTTATGTTTACGCGAAATCGCGGGCGCCAGCTAGATAAGAATAAAATCGTCTTATATAAAATCATCACATGTTCAAAATAATTGTAGCTAACCCAATGAGTATCGGATTATTGTCGTAGCGCGAGATATTCGTAGCATTAAATAGACGTGCGACACGACACTTATATGCGCAAATGCCCTAACGCAGATTAATTAAGATACCGTCCAGTTAAGGTATAATTGCTCGTGTTTTGTATTTATTAGCCATATGAGATATGTGATCGTGATTGTATTTTTATTGTACTATGGTTTATTTCAAACCGAGTTCATCTGGGAGTTAATTCACCTATTGTTAATATTGATTATTTTATTGCTTATATTCTATAATCACTTGATATTTGTACTTCTACTCACATTACCCGAATTTATGGTTAAAATATCGCCCACTTAAGCTTTGATAGTAAGCCAAGGTGCTTTGTTTATTGCCACGACCAGTCGTGTAACATTAACTGTTGACTGTTTCACTCCTGCCCACTACTAAAACTGGAAGTAGAATGAATAATAATAAATATCATCACGCTCATTATACTTTAAGGGGTGAGTAGAGTTGCAAATATTAGTCATTAGTACACCAGAGGATAATTGATGATCAAGTCCCATGTTGAGGTGGCAAACCTGTTGTCAAATCGGACATATTTCCATGTGGTATTTTTAAGAAAACCTGAAAAACTAATTCAATTGTCTGATCTGGATATTGAACCTTGAACCTCGTGTGTATATACCAATACCAGTACCGTTAGACTATCGAGACGATTGGTGATTAACCCAGCGCTGGTCAAATTTTTCCTGCAAATGACGTCAGTAATTTATGAAAATAATTATTCCGTCAAGCTAGTTTCATGTCGCTCTAAACACCTCAATATACGATAGTTATTTTGGGTACGGCCAAGTAGTAACAGTATTGCGAATTCATGCCAGCGTTCATCTCGCAACGGAAGTTTATCCGGGCGCGAGTTTATGAGCTGCATCTACATACTACACATATAGAGCTCCATTCATAATATGCTACTGAATCTTGACGGATCGTAAATCAATTTACCAGCAAACTTGATCTATATCCAAATAAATATTACAATTTTAGTTTATGAAACCACACCTTAATTTTCAGTGGGTGTCATAAAAGACGTTTAAGAATTACTATCCAGAGGCTAGGCAGTAGCATCTTGTGTATTTTATATCTTACTTGCGGTTACTTTATCAAGCATAGTCCGAGCAAATAGCGTTATCGAGAACCTGCTCAAAGTTTGAATTAGTAAAAGCTTTCAAATTGAGAATATTTTAAACCCGAATATCGAATAAGAAAGCTTTAATTAGTCTTATGTGCAGATGGAAATTCAGACACATTTTATTTAAAATGCAAAAAAGATCACTCGATTCCAAAAGTTATTGACCGGTCGCTTGTGGTTTGACGTTAGATCTTTATTTACGAACTTGCGTTTAATGTGTTAATATTAAAGCTAAAACTATATTTGATGTTATAAATTTAAGTAATATTGGTTGAAATATCAAGTATATAATAAATTCACTATATATTATTTAGATCTCGTCAAATTTAAAGGAATAATATAATCCAACAAACAGACGGATCTCCTGATGGTAAAAGATAACCGTCGCCTATATACACCAAAGATTTTAATGATGCGTTTTTAACCTTAAGTCTGGGATGATGATGACTGTACCAGTCATCATCATCCCAGCGATGGAGTCTTCTTCGTAAGTGTAAAGGTTACTTTACTCTGCAAACAGGAACACGACAATGACAAGCATCGGAATTATTGCGGCAGATATTAGTAAGGCGATGGTACCGATCCGGGCGAGTCATACCAGAACCCTACCGCCTAATAACTTATACAAATGTCTATAGAATTTAAAGCAATTAAATAATATTAACAAAACTAAATATAAGTTAGACCAACGGAGACGAGAATTGATTTATAATTTACACTTTGAATCGTCGGCACTTGGTAAAACTCCATTATATTGTTTATCATTCCAGTAAAAACACTTGTATTTTACGTATATATTTTTTGATTACAACGTCCATCCGGTTGGCAGTTGTAATTAAATCAAGAAATATATACGTAAAATAAGTACAAGTGTTTTTACTCGCATAATAATGAATTGATTTATCTTGATCTAATTAGTTTCGCTTGAAACGAAGGCTTAGTCATGTGTCACTGAAACTGAGGAGAACGCAAAGAGTAGATGGATGAATAGAAACGAAACAGATGTGGGAGATTCGTGATATTTGGCGCTCGGTTCTCTCTGCTTAGCGTGATGATATAACATTTTTTTTATATCATTTTCTTTGTAACATCTGCGATCAGCTGTCAGACTATTAGCAAATTTGTTGAGAGTATGCGGACGAGATAGGAATAGTAAACCAGCGCCACTTCAGTCTTGCATTAGTGTCAGGTTGCTTAATGATAAAAATAACGTATATTTTTGTAAACATTTTTAAGTTTCCTTGTAAGCAAAGCAAACGAACATTTTCAATATACATACACTACACAGACTATAATATATTCGCTCACTCAACAGTACATGAATATTTTAAAGATACAAAAGACTTCGCGTACCCTATTTAACAATCAAAGATTCTTTTAGAACATTTCGAATCTGAATTGCACTAAGCGTGAATACTTATACCTTAATCCTGAATATATATCCGGAGAATAAATTTAATTGTGAGTTAAATCGAGCACTTAGCACCGGAATTAACCGACGCTTAATTGAAACTAAACGAGTATAAAAAACCCGGCCGCAGCTGATAAGCGAAGCTGTAATCCTCTCCTAAACAATGGCTTAAACTTTAGTTCACGGTTAGGATCATTTCACATTAGATGTACGGAACAATTCTAATTTTAATCGCAACTACGTGGATGGGTAACAATTTTTTGCTATTATTTATTTATTATTATTATTTTTTCACCCACATTTGATATAATTTATTATTACTTAATCAACATTAAATACCCCAACTTACAGTAATAAGGTTTCGTGAAGAATCAGATATACCTATACTGCGAAAGTGGATGGAAGTTGGTATTTACGGAAGACTCATCTGACATGTTTGACTAAGGCGCCTTAGTCTAAGGCGGAGTAAGGAGTCATCAATACCGATTTGAGTACAAAGAGTAATTAAGTTAAATAAAGTTTTATGAAGTTGGGTGGTCATTAGTAACTTGAACGTTACTTATATAATATACAAAAAAATACCGTCTAGGTTACACGAGGTCATGGATATCTCCATAGGTCAGGTAAAAAAATATTTTAATGATTTTCTTCAGTTTATATATCTGCCCCGGATTGGAAATATGATCATTATAATGTCCTTGCCTAGTCCCGGGTGTACTAGTGGCACATAAGTGTGTACTAGTTTCACCTGTGCCTACCCCTTTAGAGTTAATGAACGTGATCATATTCATTTCCTGATTTTGCACATAAATATTGGAATTGACTATAAATATTGGTATGACAAGACATCATTTTTAAATTTAACACAAAACTTTCAAACAGCTAGGAGTTAGCTAGTAAATATGTTTTGCATAAGAAATCGTCATCATACATTGTGAATGTAGCTTCCATAGTTATAAATTATAATCCCTAAGTTTCTCAGCGCTTCGCCATCCGGTCTGTGTGAACCTCGCCTGCGGCTAAAGTATTCAGCATTTTACTGATTACAACTTCTGACATAATCTCCGGTTTGCTTTAAGATGAAATGTTTTGGCATTAAAGGATTTATGTATCTGCTCTTTTTATGAAAACATCTCAATCCTCTTGTAAATTTTTCAAAGTTTTGCACTTTTTTGAATACCTAGCTTAAATTATTAGTCTGTAACGCGTATTTGATAAAACATTCTTCTTAAAGTTAGGAGTGAGGCAACGATGATGGCCTGGTTGATTTGCAACGCACAATTAACACTTTTGGTGTTGCCAACAATGGCTTAGTGATAAATGTATTGTGATTTTTAAAAATACACGATCAACCATGACGTCACTTTTTACATGACTAAAAAAGGGTTATGTTTTTCGAGCGTATGTATGTATGTTCATTTATTTGACTCGCCCTACTGCTCAGATGGCGGGACGGTTTTTGACATATGAGGTGTCATTGAATTCCTCTGAATTGTAGAAGTGACATAGGCTATATAATATATAAATTATCAAAATGGCGTCCGCAAATCGAAAAAAAAGAAGATTTTGCATACGACTTTTGTGCTCGTGTTTACCTGCTTGTTCGTATTGAACAGACAAAAAAATTAAAATGGAAACGAATCCCTCGCAAACCCTAGTATTATTAATATTTAATTAGTTTATACTGTCGACCCTTGCCTGTATCTATTTCACATGTACCCCAAAGCACCCTTCCCGATACAATCAATAGCTTCGGAACCACGTGCCTGGCCGTTGTCTGCCGCCGTTTCCCACAGCCTGTGGCCGACAGCTCAGTTGTCCCACTTTTGTTAAAATGCGTTACATAAAAGTTGCACGTGTATTCCCTGGTTTATTTTTATTTCTTATTAAACTTTTGCACCAACATTTGTATGTTGTATTTAGGGTTAGCTAGCGACGTCAATGTCGTGTGTTTTTATTTATTTCTCATTTGATGTATAAATAGTAAACAAATCGGTGTATTTTCCACATAGTTTCATAAGAATAAAATTAATAAATATCATCTCGTCCATTTTACCCGGAGGTGTTGACAGAGGTGAAACTATTACACACCAACTGCGCTAGTATTTACTAGTATATCCGCGACTAGCCGATGATATTTAGTCCCATTGTGAGACAGATGACAAACCCGTTGCCGTATCGGGCACATATTCCAGTCCTGAGTAGTGATTTTTTCAGAAGATCTGAAAAAACTAATTGTACTATTTTGTCGCCCCACCTGGGATTCGAACCCAGACTCACATCTCAGACCGACACCGCTACCGCTATGAAAACGAGGCGACATTTCATTATTACTATACTGCAATTCTTCACGCTAGGTCCCTCACGGGGTAAGCGGAGAGAACCGAGTGCCAAATATCTCGATCGAAACACCCGTTTCGTTTCGTCTTCGTCTATAACTATTTTGATGTGCTCTTGTCTGTTTCGCCGACTCTTGACTTCGCCTTCCAAGGCGCTACCAATTTGGTCGAGATCAGTCTGTCGCAGTCGCCCATGGACCTTAAGCTTTTGCATTGTATATTTCGTTAGTCGTTCATCCGGCATTTTTCCCAAACCCTTCCTCATTTTCACATCGTCACTTTCTTTCATACTTCTGTTTCTCACTTCTCTATTACTTTTTATTTTCTTATAATGCTTATTATGCGAGTAAAAACACTTGTCTAAATCGTATGTTCTTATTTTCCAAATTAGTATTTTTTAATACATATTAACTGTTTCTTCTTAATAAGTAAGTTTAGTACTCAATAAGTCAGATGAAGTGTCATGCCGATGTCTTCTCAGAACCAACCTTTCGTACCGGCAGTAAAATAATTTGTGACTACAAATACGTTAAAAAAAATTGACATAGATTAATAAATGATTTGATTTGATTGATCTTTACCTTTCCTTACCTTTACCTCGACTAAATTGATCGGGCCTTGCACGAAGGCAAAGTCAAGTCACCGAAACCATCAAGAGTCCATGATGAGAGTTGTGAATGTTAAAGAAGCGAATCAGGTGTGCTTGAATCGAGATGTTTGGCGCTCGGTTCTCACAGCTGAGAATCTCGCGTGATCATGATTAGATTTCTATATTTGTTATTAATTAACAAACGAAGTCAAGGCCATCCGCAAGTGTCTGATAAATAATTCAAATTCCGTTGGGTCTGACTGGTTTCCACAGCAACGCCTCTTTAAATATGACAGTAATGCAGTTACAAAGTTTTATTACTCTCTGAACAAAAGCATTTCCATCAAGACGGACGCCTAAGAATACTTGAAAGGCAAGGATTAATTATCTACTTACTATGCTGAGAGCATTATTCATTACTTCAATAATATCCGCATTTATTTGAACCGCGCTGAAATATGAATACGTAAAGTTATGTCCTATAATAAGTGTTTGAATGTTTGAATCTGCGTACATTGCTTTTCGCGTCTTGCTTTATTTATTCGAAAGGAGTTATTTTCTAAACTTTAATAAAACAAATATCATCACGCTCATTATCACCGAAGGGGTAGTAGACAGAGGTAAATCTAGTACAAAAGTGGAGCTTGTGTGTCAATCAAAAATCAAAATGAAAAATCATAACCTATAATTTATTAATTAGAACCGACCATGGATGCAGTCCTTGGGGAGAACAAGAGGCCCACTATTAATAATTCCAAGGCTGAGCAGTTAGCTCGCCAAAAAGTCCGGCGAAGTTGAGAAATCCAAAAAGGCTAACAACACCGTCATTAAGAATAGAAAAGAATTGAATTGCGACACGCTTACCACATGTCACATGACACAATATCATCGGCTAACAATGGGCGCGCACTAATGGTAAGTGAATATATTTGTTGCATCCTTGCGCGATAATGGGTGTTATTATATATTCGTTATTCGAATGTGTATATTTCTTAAAAACAGTAAGAAATATCGGGATTTTTCCTTTAAAGTATAAAGATAATATAGGGTAGATAACATAAGTACTTTTATCCTGAAAATTATCGGTTTTAAAAGAGATTAAAACTTTTCCTAACTACGACGGGAGCACGATAAAATTTAGTTTGTACTATTTCTAAAATTTTAAACACTTGACCATATTAACGTTTTTACTTCATAATCTTTGTAGAATATAATACTATAGTTATTATTATTATAGCATATATTTATATTTTACCATAGTTTCGATCCCGCGACACTTCAATTGTGCCGACGATATAAACCCACTGCCACTCGGCCTTGTTAAAAAAATACGAATTTTTGAACGACAAGAGATTCGATTGCCTAGTACTATTTAGATGATAGATGGCGCTAAAATAAATAACAAGAAAACCAATTTCAATTTGAAATAATATAACTTAGATTAG